>JANAVB010003146.1:110000-148940 GCA_029216955.1 Iris pallida
CTCGCTTTTGCGGCTTGAGTTGTCTTAGCCGCATAAGGTCTCCAGGGGCACTGCTTCTGCGGCTTAGTTTTGTTTGGCTGCATAGAGTCTTCATGAGCACTACTTTTGTGACTTAGTTTTGTTTTGCCGCATGGAGTCTTCGTGAGCACTACTTCTGCGGATTAGTTTTTCTTGTCCGCATGGAATGATGATCCGCATAAATTCTATCTTTTCTATGCTTCTACAAGACCCCCTTCAAAGTTTTCAAATTACAAATTTGGAATACTTTGAATAAGAAGCATGGAGAAGAAATTTTCGGCCACAGGGAAGCTTTAAGCCGCAGAAAAAACTTCAAGCCGCAGGGAAGCTCCGAGCTGCAGAAAGATTTTGTCCAGGCTGTCCAGCTGTTACTGCAGCATTTAATGCTCGGATTTACTTTTTTAGATTTGGGGGCTGCCTTTTCGGTTGTTGTAACAGTTATAAAGGATAGAATCCCAACGGTCACCATTATCTTTTAGTGGGCACGAAAACCGAAGCGGCGCCTATCTGTTTCCACTTCTTGGTAGCCTATAAATATATGGGCCATACAGCAGCAACAAGAGGACTCCTATTGCTTTCTTTCATCCTCTTCTCTTCCATTATTCTTTCTGCTCTCGATCAGCCATGGCCCCCCATGCTTATAAAGCCACTAGCACCGCCGATAAAAAGAAGGGGGCCGCTTCTGACAAGTCTCCTTCCTTTTATCCAAACGTTCATCCTTCGATCAAGGGTAAGGTGGAAGAATGATCGCTCGAATTTAAACAACCATGTCGTATATTTTATGCGCATGTCTGACCACCCTTCGCCACTGTGCCATGGTTTAATGCCTTTAGTGCATAGTTGGCCTTCATGAGGCATGTGTCGCATGTGCTCTGTGTGACTGGGCCGTATGGACCGAGCTGCATAAGTATCAGTCTATATCTGGGCCACATAGATTCCACACGATCGATCCATATGAGCTCTCCCTTGATCTGGGCCGCGTGTGTTCTATCATGGCTGGGCCGCAAGTGTTACTTAATTTGAGCTGCATATGTTTCCTTCGTAACTGAGCCGCATAGGCTTCTGTGTGACTAGGTCACATAGCTGAAAAAGGGCCCATTCACTTTATTTTCATACGACTATCTTCTTTCTTTAATTTTTTTGCAACATCCATGTCGAAGGCTATGACCACTGTGAAGGAGGAGATGCTACCGCCTCTCGATAAACAAGAGTCACCGCTTGCTAAGGAGGAGGTGATACCAAAAGTTGAAGTAAAAGAAGAGATGGCATCCATCGGGGAGGGAATTACTCCCAAGATTGAAATTGCTGTAAAGGAGGAGCCCAAGTCCGAGGGTAGTAGCACTGGGAGTTCTGACCCTCCTGCCCCCACCGAGGACCTTAATCAAATAGATCCTTCGTATGCAAAATGACTGAGGGAATGGTATATGCCTCAACACAACTATGATCCTTGACTGTAAGGATCTGTGGGTTGCCATGTAATTGTTGTTTCCGAGAATATGAAAAATAAATGTCCGTAATTTGTCTTCGTGTTTCTGTCTGTCTTTGGCTGTAGTTTGTGTTTGCTTCTTTTGGACATCGATGTAATCCTTTACTTCTAGTCTAGATGAAAAAATTAAGAACTTTTTTGGTTTGCTCATTCTTGTGACGAGTCTCTGATTTTTTTTTATTTTTTTTGTTGGAGATGTAGTCCTATGAATGTAACTGATTTTGAATAAACAGAATACATTCACTCCATTCTTTGTTTGTGGTATCTGTGGTGCTTGTACTAGAGGGCCTAATACAACATTTGTGTTTGATAAAGGACATCCCACAGGGGGACTTTTTGTGGACCGATTGCCCTTTTGTGCATCTGAAGATGCGAGCAATAGATTTGAATGATATTTTGTAGACCTATTACTCTTGTTGTACACCGATGGTGCGAGTAATAGATTAGGATAACTTTTGTGGACCTATTACCCTTTTAGGCACTGGTGGTGCGGGTAATAGTTTTAAAATGAAACCTAACAGAGGTAATATGGACGTGATAGGTTTTATGGTCTTAACACCATGTCTTTTATCTTGGGTTGGGTACAGGTGTTAAGTCAAGAGACCATCGTTATCAGAGGTAATATGGATGTGACACACGATAATCATAAAATTTTTGGTGGACCTATTACTCTTCTGTGTACTAGTGGTGCGAGTAATAGATTTTGAGACCAAACCAAACAGAGGTAATATGGACGTGATAGGTTTTGTGGTCTTAACACCATATCTTTTATCCCGGGTTGGGTACAGGTGTTAATTCAAGAGATTATTGGTATCACAGGTAATATGGACGTGATACACGATAATCAAGAATAATCTTTGGTGGACCTATTACTCTTCTGCGTACTGGTGGTGCGAGTGATAGATTTTGAGACAAAACCCAACAGAGGTAATATGGGCATGATAGGTTTTGTCGCCATAACACCATGTCTTTCATCCCGAGTTGGGTACAGGTGTTAAGTCAAGAGACTATCTGTATCAGAGGTAATATGGACGTGATACACAATAATGAGGACCAGAAAGTTTTCTTAAAGATGGTGATAAGCTTGGCAGACTCCTATGTGATAAAAGCATTAGAGTGGAAGTTCAGAGGTATCAGCATACATGACTCACCACGCAGGGAGATGTGACATGAATGCACTTGGAGCATATAGAGTGTGAGTTTAGAGGTACTTGGTGTACATAACTCGATATCCTGGAAGATTTGGTGGTTTGAGGAAGTACCAGCATGTCCTCAGACATAGTATTTCTTCAAGAATTTGCCATTTATGGGCATCAGGAGAAAGTCTCCGTTCTGCTGTCGGTATGCATCGTTAGAGAATACGGTCTTGATGATGTATGGACCCATCCACTTGGGCTGGAATTTGCCGGCAGTTTTGTGAGTCATGACCATCAGTCTGCGAACAGCCAAGACGAGATCGCCTATTTAGAATGTCTTCTGCTTGACTTTCTTGTTGAAGGCCCGAGTGATGCGTGCTTGATAGAGCTCGATGCTTTATTGAGCTTGCAAACGCTTCTCGTCTAAAGCTTCCAATTCTTGTAGCCGTCGGCAGTTTTTATCGTCCGACGTCAACCGGTAATTAAAGGCCACACGAAGTGAAGGGACCTGAGTCTCCAATGGGAGAACTGCCTCGTTCCCGTACACTAGAAAGAACGGTATATTTCCTGTAGCCGTCCGGCTCGTAGTACGGCATGCCCATAAGCATTCGCCTAACTTTTCGTTCCATTCGTGCTTGTTTGAAGACACGAACTTCTTGAGAAGCTTGATTATGGTCTTGTTAAAGGCTTCGGCCAGACCATTAGCTGATGGGTTGTATGTCGTTGAAGCCACATTCTGAATCCGATTCTTGTCACAGAATCGATAAAAGGCATGGCTTGCAAACTACGGACCATTGTCATGAATGATCCTCTGTGGCAGTCCAAAACGATAAATAACATGATGTTTTATGAAACTGGTCACTTTTGATGCCTTTACCTCTTTCAGCGAAACAGCTTCCGCCCACTTGGAGAAGTAGTCGGTGATTGCAAGTATAAACCGGTGCCCTTTGGACGACGGTTGGGTGATTGGGCCAACGACGTCCATTCCCCATGCTTCAAATAGCCAAGAGGCCACTGTTGGGTACAAGAATTCTAATGGCAGATGTATGAAATCTGCGTAGATCTGACAAGCCTTACACTTTTTGTATATTTAACTGCGTCTGCTACCATCGTAGGCCAGAAATAACCCATCCGACGGAGACAGTCCTGCAACTTTGGGCCAGGTTGGTGAGCCAAGCAAACGCCATCGTGAGCCTCGCATAAGGCTTCTTTGGCTTCTGTATTTGACAGACATCTTAACAGTAGCCCGTCGTAAGATCGTCGATGTAACATTTTTGTTTCTGTGTCATAAAAGAATCTGAGAGAACGCCTTATGATTGAAGTTACTTCTTTCACATTCTCAGGCAGGATTCCATAGACTGCAAAGTCGTTGAACGGGAGTCTCCAATCTTGTACGTTATTGGTTGTCTGGGTGGAGCAACTCGTATCCAGTTGAACATTGTTTTTGGGACAGAATAGCTCATAGCCTATCACGTATGATGAGCATAATTTGGAACCGCCAAAGAAGCGGCAAGGCCTGCTAGGGCATCAGCTTCAATATTCTGGAGTCTAGGAATATGCTCTATAAAGAACCCCTCCATGGTTGTAATGATGGCAATTGCTGTCTGATGATAGGGAATCAGGTCCGCGTTACGAACCTCATATGAGCCACGGATTTGATTAACAAAAACTGGGAGTCGCCATATGCTTCTAGGTATTCGACTCCCACTTCTTTTGCGATTTGGAGCCCGATGACCAAAGCATTATATTCGGCTACATTGTTTGAACAGGGTTCAGTGAGAGAATATGTCCGGTTAACCACCAATCCGGATGGAGAAATTAATACTATCCGACTCCAGCGACGATATCACCTTGGGGCCCCGTTCTTGAAGCACCGTCGAAGAACATTTGCCAAACTTCATCATGTGAAGTCATGTTTTAGTTAACGACTTTGTCTAGAATTTTATCATAGATTCTGGTTGTTTCTGAGCCTGGATGGGCTGCTAGAAAGTCGGCCAAGGCTTGACCTTTGATAACCTTCTGCGGAATGAAAACCATGTCGTAGGGGGATAACAGTATCGCCCATGTGGCTAGGCGAGAACTGAGTGCGCCTGGCTTTGTCATGAGAACCCTAAGGGGATTAACTTACGAGACAACATAGATGGTCTGCCCTGACATATAGTATCATATTTTCTGAATGGTGAACACTAAGGCAAGGTATTCCTTCTACACGGCGGTGTACCTATGCTCCGGTCCCACCATCATTCGGCTGAGATAATAGATGGCTTGTTCGTGCCTCGTATCGTTATTTTGTGCCAGGAAGGCGTCGAAAGAGTGTTCTATCGCTCGTACATAGAGCAGGAAAGGCTTTCCGGCGATCGGAGCTACCAGAACTGGTGGATTCGACAGGTATTCCTTAATGTCATCAAAGGCGCGTTGACATTCTTCATTCCATACGAAAGAGACTCCTTTTTTCATGAGTTGTGTGAAGTGTTGACATCGTCCTGAGAGGTTAGATATGAATCTCCTGATGTAGGCTAGTCTTCCCTTGAGGCCACGAAGTTCACGGAGGTTCTTAGGTGGACTCATCTCCAGGATTGATTTTGTCTTACCGGGGTCTATGTGAATGTCCCGGGAAGTAATGACGAAGCCCAAGAACTTCCTGCTGGACACTCCCAGAAAGGACTTAGTAGGATTCATATTCAGATTGTGCGCTCGTATAAGGTCGAACACTGTCCTCAAATCGTGTAAGTGATCATCCTTATAGCGGCTTTTGATGACGATGTCATTATCATAACACTCCACCGTCTTGCGTAAGTGATCTATAAAAATGATGCTCATAGATCGCTGATATATAACGCCGACGTTCTTCAGGCCGAAGGGCACGACTGTGTAACAATATACGTCGATCGGTGTTCGGAATAACGTATGCTTCTCATCATAAGGAGATATTTTGATTTGATTATATCCTAAGAAGCCATCCGTAAAGGACATGCGTTCGAAGACACACGTATTATCGATCATTATATCGATGATGGAAAGAAAAAATTCATCCTTAGGACATGCCACATTCAGATTGTGAAAGTCGATGCAAATTCGGATCTTTCTGTTTTTCTTGATGACTGGTACTATATTAGCTATCCAGTCTGAATGCTACTCCTCACGGATGAAACCGCTAGCTATAAGCTTGTTTGCTTCTGCTTCGATGGAGTTCATGATGTCTAGACGGAATTGTCGTTGCTGCTGCTTGACTGGTTTTCGTACGGATGAATATTGAGCTTATGGAGTACGATCGCGGAGTTTAGTCCTGGCATGTCTTCATAGCTCCAAGCAAAAATGTCGATGTGCTCTCTGACAAGTTGCAACGATGAATCCTGCTCGCCGTCTGTCAGGCTTTTACTAACGAAGATTGACTTTGGAGAGGATTCGTTACCGAGATCAACTTGCATGACTTCGTCTTCAGTGGGAGGGTACCTTTGTTCAAAGTGCTTCTTCTATTATGTATCAAGTTGTTGGGCCCATGGCTCCAGTTCAAGAGGTTCCAGTAGATCTTTGTTTTTTTTTTAACGTCAGCGTATGCCATGTTGACAGATAATGTCTGCCTGAATATATCCCCAACGCTGTCATCGAAATCGTTTGTAGGTGATTTGGATGAGTGAGAATGCCACTCGTATTCCTCATCGAAGCTCTCGGGCGTTGTTGCTGGTGTAACATAACCGAGGCCGCATTTGGACCTGCTGTAATAATCCCGAGGTTTTCCAGCCAGGGCTGACAGCTGCAGAGGTGATCGCCGACCGTTGCCATAATTCAGACCTGGGGTAGCCTCCATGTCGTACCCTAACTTTTGTATGAAGTACTTGGCTTGAGGACTATACAGGTAGAGCGATAATCTTGCAGCATCGAGTTCGAGGTCAAACTTTTGTGGCATGAAAGGTTGAGGACCTTCTTTTCGGCCGAAGATGATCGTGTGACCCCATTCTCTTTTGCCTGGGACTAGAAAGTAGGCACCTCCAATGGGAGTAAGTCCGATTGTGGTATGGACGGTTGTCACCTATGTGTGGCAGTTAATGTCTAGATCGTGCTCTACAGCAAACATCAGATTAAGCTTATTACACTCCAGATGGTTCAACGGCAGCTTCCTATTGATGAAATAAGGAATTTTATCTACAGGGATTACATCATCAGGAGAGGGACTATCCACCTGTGCAACCAGATACTTTGCGAGTTCTGCATCCTCTTCAGCTACCCCCTGCAAGATTGGAGGTTGGGATGCTGTCTTAGGTAGCTTGACCACCAAGGGTTCTGCTTGTGGCACTGGCTTACGTGAGGGCCTCGGATCAATACTTGGTTGTCGGCTCGTCTTGGAAAGACGGATAACCATCGGCTCGGGAGAGGACTTCGTGTCTTCCGATTGCTTTTGACTGAATCTTATCAATCGGATCACCATCGGCCCTATGACGGATCTTGGCTCCTGGATGGACCTTGGGAGTCGGATGACCATCGGTTTTAACCACGCAGCTGGGGCGGAAGAACCGGGCACCTCATTATGCAAAGTTGTGACAACGGGTGCTGCTTTGCCCGGTTTACGGGCCTGGAGATAAATTCTCAAAGGTTCTTCTGACCCTGTTATGGCCTCCAGTTCGTCAGTTATGTGCTTCTTGGATTCTTCATATAGACAAGCCTCCGAAGAGTAATATGACTCAACCCCTTCGAAGGGATCGATGGCGGCGAATTCTGTCCTCACGAAGCCATACTTACTGACATACTTGAAGCACTGGTGGAGTATGGATGGCATGATCATATAGTCATGTATCCACGGATGCCCCAAGAGGATATTGTAGGACGTATCTGCGTCTATGACGTAGCAGGTAACCTCCGTCCTCAGGTCGCCGATCTGATATTTCAATCGGATCTTTCCTAAGGGATAGCTCCTTCCCGAGTTGAAACTGCTAATGGCAGTGTTGGTCACCGCTAGCCAGTGTATAGGGATGCCGAGGACTTGAAGCAAGCTTTTCAGGATGATGCTTATCGGCGAGCCAGAATTGATGTGCATATGATCCACTTTGTTATCGCCTATGTATCCAGTGTAGTACAAGGGGCGATCATGCAAGTTGGTCTTGATTAACATGTCTTGTTGGGTGGATACGATGTTGGGCATCGCATCTGCATAATTGCTGCCCTAAAGATCTGTTGACGAGTCTTCCCTTGTAGGTTTGACCTGCAATAAGTAGGCGGCAACATTCTGGAGTGCTTCGCTCAATGCGATACGAAGATCCTTCGAGAGCCTTAGGAGCTCGTATAACGACAACTTTGCCGACGTATTAGCCAGCTGTGCTAATATGTCAAAGTTGTAAGGTCTCTCCAGTCCCTGAGGTACATCCTTATGGAGCGGCCTGTCGAAGCGGGTTTCCTTCAGCTTGGACCTGTCCGCCGACGGAGGCTGAGATGGCCTCGGAATATCAGTGGCAGGCATCGTTGCCGGCTGAGGGTCTTCGACTGAACTACCCAGAGTGGGCTGGACTTGTGTCCCAGACCGGGTAATAACGGCCGTCGCGTCCTCAACTTCGGCTAAAATTGTATGGCAGGACCTGGACTTCATGTCCTTCTTCTTGTTGGCTGGAGATGACACCGATTGGGTAACTTCGGGCACTAAGTCTGGGTGCAACCACATGACCTCTCCTCGTGACGTGGTGAGAGGTATAAATCCAGTCGTCTGGTCCTGGATTGGAGGGAAGATTAGTAACCTCTATCGTTGCCCGGGAGATAGGTATTACCCCGTCTTGAGTACTTGTTGGAGGGAAGTCACCGAACTGAATTGATACCATATTTGGCGCCACGGTAACCTCTTCAAAATCTAGCGACAGAGGTTTGGAGTCGATAAAACTCTGGATGTACTGCTTTAATTAAAAGAAGTCATGAGTGGAATGATGAATATAGCGATAGAAGTGGCAATATTTTGGGTCCTCTATCTCTGCCGCTCGAGGCTCACGCCTTGGTGGAGGGAGTTGGATCATGTCCCCTTGCAAGTGCATGTCGAAGATAGGCATGACATGACTATCTTCGAATGAGTAATTCACCTTGGGCCACCGAGCTTCTGCCTGCTTCTGTTCAGGCTTCTTGGTTGTACCAGCGACCATGGCCTGTTTGTCTTTATTGTCCCGGTTATTGGAGGTGCCACCACTGTTGTTGTTATTGGGGGTGGTACCAGAAAGTTTGCCTTTGTCCTCTCCATCCAGGATGTGTAATCCAAGCTAGCGAGCCTTCTTTAACTTTGCCTCCGTATTGGTGGCGCTTATGATGAAGGTTATCCAATCCCTAAACTGATTTTCACCCATCCAGAGGCTGATTACGGGGAGCAACTTCTTCTGGCAGATTTCAATTAAGGAGCTTTCGAGATTGCCTTAGGGAAATCTCATTGCGGTTTGGCAGAAACGTTCGATATAGTTCCTTGTTAGCCCCTTCGCCCCCTGAGCGACGTCCATGAGAGACGACATTTTTACATCATGCCCCACATCGGAGAATCTCTCTAGGAACATGTGCTTGAAGCCGTCAAAAGAATGGATACAGTTTTCCGAAAGGTTACGGTACCAGTCGAACACGATCCCCTCTAATGCTCCGATGAATAATTATATGAGGATGGCGTCGCTATGCGACAAGTGGTCGGTTGTGACCTCGAAATAAGTCATGTACCGACTAGCAGAGGTCTTCCTATCATACGAATCAATATGAAACGGTTTGTACTGTAGCGGAAAAGGAACATCTCTCCAGGCAATAGGATACGGCTGTCGTATTCTAAGGTCCCGGGAGAATTCTCCGACATTGAACATTACTCGAAGCTCATGGACTTTCCTTCTTGCCTTCCTGGCTTCTTCTGTAGCTGAAGGAACGGATGCTCCTAAAGGATTGTCACCTAATGAAGGAGCGGTCGTATTGGAGTCCGCGTTGACTGTGGGTCCCAAGCTTGTTTGTCCAAGCGTCCTTGCCGGTTGAGTCGGCAAGGCAGCTTTGATTTCGTCTACTGACTTAACCAGGGACAGGAGCATGGCTTTAAGTACTTCTAGATGTTGTCGATCAATAGGCCCTTCATTATCATCGCCGGCCATAAAGACTGTCCGTACGTGGGTGGACGGGGAAGGGATCATAGAAGAGGTGCTCTCCGTGTCGTACCTCGTACCAAAAAATTGTCGAAGAAAATCGAAATATCCTCCATCTCGAATTCAGAAGGGGTGCCACCCCCTGCACAGGAAGATGCATCATCTTGGCGAAGGTGGTCATCCTCGGGGACGTCCATGTCCGTTGTCTAATTCCAGTGGATTGTTACCCTCTGTGTATGCTCTTGGAACACCGGGTTGTCGCATATATTGATCGGACTGTAACCCCTAGCTTCATCTACCCCCAGGGAGGTCGAGGGTGCACCCCCGGGTGTTGGAAGCTTCTTTCTGGATCGAGTGCCTAGGTAGATACCCCATGTGGCTGTTGGCGGCAACCCTCTAGATGAGAGTTTTTTTGCAGTGCTGGCTGAGACTACCGGGATGGAAGAGCATGTCTTCTTTCCTCTCTTGCCGGAAAGAACCTTCCGAGTTGAATTACAGCAGGCGAAAGGAAATTCCTCGTCTCCTAAAATTTGCACATATTCCTCAAGTGGTTGTCGGACAGGTGCTGGCTGGTGCAGTCGTTGGAAAATGGACTGCCGATCTTCAGGTGCTGCCGACTTGTAGCAGCAGCAGTTGATGATGACCTGGGTGCAACGACGTCCCAAAAAGGGCTTATCACATGCCAAGGTTGCTTCTTTCTCCTTGCGTTTGTGAGTAATCACCTCTCGCATGTCGATAGCAGACTGATCTCCCTTTGCATCCAATTTGTTGACTCGAGTATCTCGAGCACACGGGCGCATAGGTATCATGTTTGCTCCCTGATCTGAGGCTAGTAAAAGTACTTTATCTCGATCATTGGAGGGAGACTTTTGAGACCCACCCTGTCTGTTAGCCCTGTTGGACTAGATGCGGGTGGTTCTATACAACTTTCCATTAGGAGTTCGTATAACAGTTAACGGTGCCCGCTGACGGTCAATAGCTTGGACAGTTGATTGGGCTTGTTTGGCCCGTACTGCCCTATAGTTCTTCGACTTAGCACCCGAAGGTGCATAGTAAAAAGAGTCCAGATTGACATATTGTACATTTTCAATGGACCACATGTGGCCGGGCCCGTATGAGAGATGGTCGTATACAGAGCTTCTGACAGGGCCGTATGAGACACCCTGTCTGCGGCCAGGATTGGCTGCCGCATGGGCCATCTGCCTGCGGCCAGAGTTGGCTGTCGCATGGGCCATCTACCTGAGGCCATAGTTGGCTATCGCATGGGCCATCTACCTGCGGCCAGAGTTGGCTGCCGCATAGGCCATCTACCTGCGACCAGAGTTAGCTGTCGCATGGGCTATCTGCCCATCTCTTTTTTGCGGCCTCTTCCTCGTCCACATGGATTTCCTTTGTGCCTCCAAAAGCTCAGCATCGTAGTATTTTTCTTTGTAGGATTTGGGGACAGTGGGGTTCTCTGCGGTCGGAAGCAAGGCTGCATGAGAGCTTTGATCATCGTCTTGGACCGCAGAAGAAGCTTCTTCGATAACCTGGTCTTGGCAACAGTTTTGCACTTCGACGTCCTGCTGATTCTCTTTGGGTTGGCTCTCTTCTGCGATAGGCTGGCGCTCTCTTCAGGGAGCATTTCTTGGAATGCTCGTTGGTTAAAACGAACCATGAGCATTTGCTGCGTATAGCCGAGCTTGCATTCGTCGGATTGCATCACCAACTTCTCATCAGAGGAGAAGGAAGTTCCCAGCAGAGTCACCATCGTATTTTTCATTAAATATCAAGAACAAAAATTACAGAGAAATTGAACTTGATTGCAAACTCGTTTGTACAAAAGAAAGCCTAGAAAGAAACCCTAGGAAATAATCTAAGTACAATTGTTTAGTTTTTGATTCTGGAGGGTGACGATGGAGGCTCGAAAAAGTGTAGCAACTCTGCCTTACTCCTTGGACTATCAGACACAGTCTTTGCTCTCGAAGAAATTTGCCAGTCTTTGATTGCCAACCTTTTGCAGGGCTGTGGCACCTTGCTATTTATATTGATTCCTGCAATAGCAGATTTTGGGCCGCATAAAGGGCCACGTGGTCACGTGTCTGTAATGGCACACAAAGACTTGATCTTGGGCTGCCAGTTGGTGGGGGGTTGTTGAGATTTTGTTGTTGCGAATCTGGGTGGTTGAGACTTGGTCAAATTGCCATGTGTCCCTTCAATAAAGTAGAGTATGACTCATTTTGGCCGCGTAGTGGCTTTAGGGGTGATGCTTCTGGGGCTCGGCTCCGTTTGGCCGTATGAGATCTTTGAGAACCTTGCTTCTATGACTGGGCTCACTTGGCCGCATGGGATCTATGGGAACCTTCCCTCTGCGGCTCGAGTCCCCTTAGCCGCATGGGACTTTCGATAGCCTCGCTTCTGCGGCTTGAGTTGTCTTAGCCGCATGATGTCTCCAGGGGCACTACTTCTGCGGCTTAGTTTTGCTTGGCCGCACGGAGTCTTCACGAGCACTACTTCTGCGGCTTTGTTTTGCATGGCCGCATGGGGTCTTCGTGTGCACTACTTCTGCAGCTTCGTTTTTCTTGGCCGCATGGAATGATGATCCACATAAACTTTATCTTTTCTATGCTTCTACACCTCTCCCTCATTTGTTTTACCCCTGCAGCTGTGAAGGGGATTGCGAGCTCCTTCTGTACATTTATAACCATGGTAGAAGAAACCAGGAGTCTCTCCAAGGGTAACTATGCCAAAATATGCATGGATGTAGATTTATCTAAGGATCTGCCCAAACATATCCAGATCTCGCTAGACAACAAGACGCCCCCCCCAACAAATAACATTCGATAACAATATCATCTTCTGCAAAAATTATAATACGAGAGGTCACACCATAGAGTACTGCTTCCGTGCACACTCAGAGTTAAAAAAGACAGTCCCCCATAAGCTCGCCCCCTTAAACAGACCAAGATTATCCACCAATCACCCTTACTACCTCGCCCATGCTCCCACATCTGATTTGATGCTAGCACTGGACATTCCACTAGCCAAGCTCTGTCTCCATCAAGAGGGCCCTGTTACCTCATCCGTCACCGCTCATCAACCTCTCCAACAAATTTGACCTTTTGGAAATCGACATCATCGACAGTCCTGAAGTGGCCTCAGAGATCATCGGTGTTCCGAAGGAGGAAGAAGTCCTTCTCCTAATAACAGAACCTATATGCGACAGAGCGGGAGAATCCCATACACAATAACAAGCTCTCCAGATAATTTTATGGTACCCTACAAATCCCCAACCATTTTTTCCTCCAACAAAGTTGATATCCTCCCTTCGGCCCCCACAAAAGTCACTCAAACCAGCCACACCGGAGACCTCAGAATGGCAGAGGACATAAAGAACAGTGGCACCTCATGTAGGGAAGCAGATACACCTGCGGAACACAAGATATCGGAAAACCAGTCGGGAGCTATCCTACCCCTCGACACAGCAACCTCCTCTAACCCCTACTGTATAGCAGAAATCCGGACGGTCGCCCTGGCCAACATCGGGCAAGCCCCAGTGGCCAGGCTGCAACAGGGCATCGATGCCGGCATCACCACTACGAATAGCTACTTCGGAGCTTTGGCTGAGATTACCGGAGAGGTATACATGCACCCGAATGAGGAAACAAAAGTCACCAAGACGGATAGAAAGGATGCTCCCTCCTCCAAAAAATCTAGAAAGAGACGTGCTAAAGAGGCCTCAGCCATGACCACCAGGTCGGCTACGAAACTCACCAAACCCCCCTCCAAGGCAACTCCAATGCTTCACATTCTTTCGTGGAATATTAGTGGCCTTACAAATGAACCCACCTTGAGAAGATTAAAGAGTCTCAAGCGTATTCACAGACTCAATATCATAGTGATTATCGAACCTAAAATTCCTCTAACACAAACTCAAATCCATTCAATTGCAGTTAGGTTTCTTCTCGTCCATCGCCGGCTGCCACGACATCTGGATCCTCTTCTTCACCGACGTGAAGCTCAGCACCTTCTACGACTTGGGATAGGTTCTCATGTGTTGGGTAGAATACCCCATGCTCTAGTCTCTCTCTTTCTTATTTGTCGTTCATGGTAGCTGCGACATCCAAGAACGTAAACAGCTGCGGGAAGACCTGAAGTTCATCTAGCTTAACCACATCGATCTCCCTTGGCTTTGCGTTGGTGACTTCAATGCCGTCACGTACAAAGAGAAGAAGTCGAATGGTCGACCTCCTCCTCTGTCGGCTATTCACGACTTCACCAGCTTCATTTTTAGTGCCCACCTGTCTTTCCTCCAGTTTGTTGGCAACACATTCACCCGGTGCAACATGCAAGAAGGTGCTTGACGGCAATATTTCTGCCTTGATCTTGCTCTCATCAACTCAAAATGGTCGGATATGGAGACCATATCCAGTCTATCACACCTCAACGCGACCGAATCAGATCAATCCCCTCCCCTCATCGAAATCAGCAGTAAATCGAACCAGATCAAGAAGAGTTTCCGCTTTCTCAACTTCTAGAGTCATTACCCCCAGTTTATGAACACGGTCACCATCGCTTGGAATGGCATGGATGACCACGACCCCCTGGTCCGTGTCGTGAACAAACTCAAAGCCACTAGGAAAGCTCTCACTGCTTGGAGTAAGAATTCATTCGATGACATTTTCCAGGCTGTCCGTATGGTGGAGGATGATGTTACTTGCACAAAAATTCTATTCTCCACTGACAGATCCCTCGTGGCTCGTGCCTCCCTCATCCTGACAAGAGCACAGCTAAAATTTTGACTGAAAGTTGAGGCAGATTTCTGGAAACAAAAACTCAGGCTGACTTGGGACAGTGAGGGAGACAAAAACATGGGCTACTTCCACTCCTGTGTCCAGGGACGCCGACAACAGCTCAACCTTCACCAAATCACAGATGAGAAAGGTCACGTCATCAATAATCAATAGAAGATCCAATCGACAGTCGCTATTTTCTATTCCCAATTGTTCACTAAAGAAGCCATCACCTTGGACAAGGAATTCCTAGCGGAGATCCCTCGCCTGATTGAAGACAGAGACAACATCCAACTGCAGCTACCCACTTCTGAGCTGGAAGTCAAAGAGTCCTTATGGGCTCTGAACGGGCACAGTGCTCCCGGACCTAACGGATTCACTGGTGTATTCTTTATAGCTTACTGGGACATCAACAAGGCAGATATCCATGAGGCGGCCATCGTATTTTTCCAAGGAGCCAGGTACCCCAGATCGATATCCTGCGCTAACCTTATTCTTATCACCAAATAAGATAATCCGGTGACCTTCAAAGACTTCTGCCCCATAAGCCTGTGCACCTTCACTAACAAAATCATATCAAAAATTATTGCCTACAGCATGATCAAGATTCTCTCCAAGATTATATCTGAAGAGCAGAGTGGCTTCGTCCGTGGCAGGAATATCTTAGACAATATCCTGCTGGCCCAGGAAATGATCACGTGTATAAAATTACCATCTAGGGGCAGAAACATTACAATCAAGCTGGACATGGAGAAGGCGTATGACAGGCTAGACTGGCAATTCATGATTTGGGTTTTCAGGGACTTCGAATTTTCGAAAACCTGGACCAACATCGTTTGGAGATCGATTATTAATTTGTGGTTTTCCATTGTTATTAACAGCCAAGCGGAGGGTTTCTTCAAATCTAGTCGTGGTGTCAGACAAGGAGACCCTTAATCATCCACCATTTTTATCATTGTTGTAGAAGCGCTGAGCAGAAACCTCAACAAAAGGGTGGGCACCACCCACTTCCAACATTTTTATACTGCTAGCGATTGTCCGATCATCACCGACCTCGCATATGCCAACGACATCCTCATCTTCTCCTCCGACGACATCGGGTCCATGGATGTGGTCCACAACATGTTGCATAGATACGCCAAATGATCTGGCCAACGCTTCAACCTCAACAAGAGTGTCATCTATGTCCACCATAAGGCCAATAGAGAACACTCCTCCTCCCTAACCAACATCACTTCCGTCTCCATGGCGTACCCACCTTTCTCTTACTGAGGGTGCCAATTGGTATATATCCAGTCCAATGCCGGTATTTTCGAAGGGCTGGTAGGCAAAATTAGGAAAAAACTTGAGGGTTGGCATAATGCGATCTTATTGCCTTGCGAAAAGATGATTCTGAATAAACATGTGCTCTCCTCCATCCCCATTTACACCCTAGCCGCTTACTCTCCCCCTAAGAAGGTGCTCTCCATCATTGAAAACATCTTCGCTAACTTCTTCTGGGGGTACTACGTCGGAAAGAATAAATATCATTAGGCTAGTTTGGACACCTTGGCCAGACCTACTACCGAAGGGGGTCTTAGAATTAGCAGACTGTCGCACGTAGCTGATGCTTGCTCGGTGAAATTATGGTGGAAGCTTCGAGTGAGTCATAATATTTAGGCTAGGTTCATGACGGCCAGATATTATAGGCACATTCACCCGTCCGTCGTTGTCTCCAATTGCAGATCATCCACGTCTTGGCGTCGCATCCTTCACGGCCGGAGTCTCGCCTAGCCTCTGATACGACTACACCTGGTGTCAGACGAATCGTCTTTATTCCATGAACATTGGGCCGGTGAAGACATCCTCCTCGAGTACCCAGCTGCCCCCCCCCCCCACACAACGCGATTCGTGATTTATGGGACGGTTCGGGCAACTGGCTCAGGGAGCGTGGTCGAGAATGGATAGGGAGACGGCTACTTGTGTGTTGCTAGTCGTCGGATTGAAGGTCAGGACGGACCCCGACTCTCTGCAGTGGTCCATGTCGACCAACGGTTCTTTCGCCTTAGCTTCGGTAAGAAGCGTCGTTTGCGGCATTGGAACAACATCCCCCACCGTTGGTCCCTTCTGGCAGCATTACATGCCAAAAAATGGTCTTATCTGATTTGGAAAGCGTATGGCAAGAAGCTCCCCATTTATGACGCTCTCATAACCTTCAGCTTAGCTTCTGTGTGTTATTGTTGCACGGCAAGACAATCAGAAACTGTTGATCACATTCTTTACTCAAGAGAATTGGTCGCACAAATATGGAATGTGCTCTCTCTTCGTTGCAAGCAGGACCAGGCCGGTGGAGGCTACAACGATCTTCTGTCCACTAGGTGCAGTACCTCGTACGACCACCAGATCGTTGGAGCCGCTATCACATGGATTATCTGAAAAAATCGAAATAAATACAGATATGAGGGACACCAATATACGGCCACCCAACTGATCTTGGAGGTCTTACAACATATTTACAAAATTAGCAAACACTGTAAACACGGTCAGGAGGTCTTCTAGCAATCCTTGCTCTCCTGATCTTTGGGGCATAGAGCGGGAAGCAACTCTTGCTACCTTCTTTTTTTGTCTTCCTTTTGTGCTTCTTGTAAAGGCTTCGGTATTTTGTGCCTTACTATGAATAAAATTGGGGTGTTTGGGTATATATATATATATATATATATATATATATATATATATATATATATATATATATATATATATATAGTAACTTAGGCACAACAGTATGTGCATCAAGGAGCGTCAGATCCTAGCTAATATAGATGAATATCGGGTAAACAAGAATAGGATTTGGGGCCCTATATAAGCAGTTAGTTGCAGAGGTAGGTACAGGTGTTTGTTGTTCCCTGTGTTGAGGACTTCTTGGTACCCATGTGTTCCAGAGATAGCTATAGGAGAAGGGGGTTTCCTTACCTGTGTATCAACAGAAGTAGCAGGTACCAAGAAGGTTGTGTATATGTGTTTACAGGTAAAGATCCAGGTATTCGGGTGTATTAGATTTTAGGATGTGTAAGGAATGCATATGTATGTGCCGGTTTTCAGTTTACATAGCAAGGATTGATGTTTATAGGGCATATGTCAATGTGTGTATACCAACACTCTTGGTGTGCCTATCTTCTGTCTATAGAAACGTGTGTAGGGGGCTTATTAGCAGAAGGATCTAATAGTGGTGTGTAATCATGTGAGCACTACACGTATAGGAGTGCAAAAGTTATCTTGCAATTAAGATATGGAGTGTACCTACTTGTGTATTGACAAATGTATCAACTGGTTTGTGTGTTTCATGAAGGTAACAGAGCAAGGACAGGGGAAAGTCAGTTATGGCTCTAATAGGATTTAACCTATGGACCTAGTAGCAGTTAGATACATGAATATGCAGGTAGCCAATATCCTAGATGCACTAATATACAACATAGATACATCTGTATAGGTGCACAAAAAACTAAAACAGAGTATCGTAGATTGGGTATCAAGGAAATAGATACTAGAAACCAAATGCAGTAGATTAGTCAGTTGAGGGTACAGAGATTTGTGTCATGATGTTGGTACACACAAAGTTAAAGGTTAGGGATAGTGCATATCTATCCATATATAAGAAGGAACTAGATAGGAGTTTTATGTGTCAAACAATATGCGCTAGAGTTGTATTAGAGATGCCTGCAATAGGGAGTACAAATACTCTATTGGAGGGAACCCAGAAATATAGAAAATAGGAGTAGGGGTAGAGGATCTTTAGTTAACCCTGTATCTATATTATGGGTATCTAAAGCAATTGCAGGCAAGGCAACAGACCCATACACAATTGAGTCCAACCTGTGGGTTGTTACCGACCTATACTAGGGATTTGGTACAATACAATTGGTGGGCATGTACAAAGTTATAGTGTATCAGTCTACATATCATGTATCAGTTTAGAGAATAAGGTTTATAGTAGTAGAGGATGATGTATCAGTTACACACTGATATAATAGTTGTATATCATATACCAGCCTGAATATGAAGTATCAGTTGCATATTATGTACCAGGCTGCATATGATATATCTATTAACACAATTTTAAGGAGCAGTCCAGTTGGAAGTTAGTAGGGGAAACCTGAGAAACAAGGGAATATATAGTAAGGACTAAGGTCCTGTGCAACTGAGTATATACTATCTGTAGGTGCAACATTATATAGGCAACATGACACAAATTGAGCAGTACAGGTAATAAGATGCATCAGCAATGGTGGACTGACTGCAGTCTCATCTTGGCACTGCAGGACCTATATAGGGTGTAGGTTAGTATAGCCGAAGTAATAGAGACTTAATGTCCAGGTTTTGGGAGGGGATAACACGATACATATGTATGTTCAGGAGATGGGTAGTGTTGTATCACAAGTAACAGAGTATGTATGTACATGTGGGTATACATGAGTGAAATGAGATAAGGTGTCCTAAGAGTAGACTGGTAAGGGGTTGGGTATTAGTGTAGAATATAAAATACAATCGTATATGAGTATAATTGATAGGAGTCATCCGAAAGCAGTATTAAGTAAAAGTATTTAGGTAAACCCAGTTGTTATCATTCTCACCTAATAAATCGAATTTATAACCCAAATAGTGAAAACCCAAATTAGAGTTAAGGTTGACCTAGAATCTAAGAGTCTATAAGACTGTTGTTCTATTTTAAAGTATGTATTAACTTTGTAATAATATAAAATAGGTTACTTGGCTGCGAGATTGGCACCAGACCCGTATCATCGACTCAGGACACCAGGCATGTATATTTATTATTTGTTTTCAATATTGTTAATTACTATATCATACTGTCTAGTTATATTATACTTGATTTTTGACACACTCGTTATACGGTAGCACTTTACGTCTTCTTTTTCATTTCATGCCATTTATCTTCTATGTTGTGTAGGGACGGGGAAGTACTAAATAGATATGTGATCAGAACTTAGCCCATATTTTATTTTCTGTACCGTAGACCTTGATAATGCTAACCATAATGTAGACCTTATGGTGTAACTGTCCCAGACCGATCACATATCGAAAGAGTACTTCAAATCACATAGATATTTATATTCTTCTATTCTACTCATTACATGTTGTCTTATATTTCTTGTGTACTATTCCTTATGTTTCTTGTTACAACTATTTTGATATTTTTATCATGTATTTTATGGCCAACTTTTTATCTTATAGTCGTTAACATATACTTGGAACTGAACTCAATGAATTGTACTCGTTCTATCCTGACTGGGTGAACATTTTAGTTGCGAATGATGAGGATGGATACCCTATGCACTATGGTCCACGTACATGGGAAGTATAGCTGAGCCTGACCTTACGTCACAGGAGGAGTTGTGGCACCTGACCCAGCTGCCTTGTTTAGTTAGAGTTGTTTTAGTTAGAGGCCGGATTTGTCTCCAAATTTTAGTTAACGTTTGATATTTGACATTGATGGACATGTAGCATGGATTTTATCTATTTTATGGATTTATTGTTTTATATTTCCTTTTCCCTATTCCATCTATCTAGAGCTGTGATTGAGCATTAAATTGGTTATATGTTATTGTCCTCCCAAGTGGAGTATATTTATATTGTGTGGTTGTCATCATATTGTGATTATACAACGTTCTACCGTCGACTCTACGGCGTAGGCTGGACGTGCACACGATTTATGCCCAAATTCCAGGTATGGGTCGTGACACATTTTTGTGGTGGCCCATGCAGGTCAGGCTTCGGAAATAGAGCGATATCGTAATAGTAAAAGGTTTAGTTATACTACTGCAAGCCTGTGATAGGCAATAGGAAATAGGATATTATGATAGGAAAGTACTCAATCACAAATAGGACTCATTGAGAGATTCCTGGGATGACCCTTGAGAATATTATTATAAACTCTATCTCAAAATTTTGTTTCTACTTGTTTTCGTCTACACTCTCTTTCATGTTGAATTTGATTACCATTTATGCTAAATTTGATTCTTGGTGTCTGTTATTGAATTAATTTGTATCAAGTTGAAGTTATGAACTAAATTAAGGCATATCCTGATGACATACTTGATGAGAACCGTGTGAAAGGTAAATGTTTACTTTAGTTATGGAATCTAGAGTTATCGCAGTCATAGTAGCTGGTGTGGCAAGGACGTAAAGCCTGATTTAGGATAAACATATCGTAATTATGGACTTTAGAGTTTCTTGCAGCCATACCGGTTGGCATGGTGGGAATTTTAGAAAACATAATGATAGAGGTATATACCTTATTTGTGGGATCTATCGTTTATCGCAGCTATGCTTACTGGCGTGGAGAAGACTTTTGGTTACATGGTTACAGGTATACGTGTATAATTATCAGAGTATACTTTAATTTGATTCTTAATACATCGTCTATATCTTTTAACAATACTATTACTTAGTCTTATTATATTACCGTATTAGCTCAGGATATAGATACCCTAGTTCATCTAGTTCAGTTCTTGTAAAAGCTCACTACCCTTAGTCATGAGGTTCATTCGATAGTGCTGTAGTTGGTGACTTGCAGAAGGGGGTGTCAAGTTGGGTAACATTGTAGGTTGTTGGGAGTGTAACTTGTGGGTTGAGAGTGGTTCCTTGTAGGATAGACACCCCATAGTGAGAACTCTTTTTAGTACCAACTGATAGAACCCTAGAAGTATTAGTACATTACCCAGAGTAGTGTTGTAGAAGCATGGAATTTCAGGACCATAAATTCTATGCACCAAACATTACATGCGCCAGGGAGCTCAGATGAAGTACTTGGCACAGCAAAGCAAAAGAATAGACAATAAAAGAGGATTTTTATTCACATGTATAAAAAAAGAGCTATACAAAGGAAAATTTCTACAAAGAAAAGACCCTAAGTCTACAGCTAGGCACAGCAATCACCATGCGCTCTCAAACAGGAGCATCTCGCCATGCGCTCTTAGCCAGGCGCATCTCTTCAGCAGCTCAATTATGTGCATCCCTTCAGCGGCTCAGTTATGTACATACCTTCAACGGCTCAGTTATATACCGCCCTTTCAGTAGGCGCATCATGAAGTGTCAGCATATGCGCCATCAAATGCTTCGACCAATGAAGCATTTATAGAGCAGAACGAGGATAGGCAATCAACCCTCTAGCTGGAGGAAGAGCTCTTCAAACCAAGGAAGAGGAGAGCACCGCAATCGACCCGCGGCTAAAGGAGCAGCTTTCAACCCAACCAGAATGGGCAACACCCACTCTAGCGGAAGGAGGAGCTCTCATAAAGCCCAAGGAAGATGATCGGAGCACCGTAATTCCGATCTGTGGCTCTTCTAGCATAACGGAGACGAGGCTCGAGCATCCCGATCTTTGGATGCAACAGGCACCTTCTGTCTGCCTCAGAAGCCCTCGACTCTGACTTTTAGATGTAACAGTTACCTTCAAGTGCATCAATGAAGACAATGCGTCGCATCTTCACCCTCGACAGCATCTCATCATCGGAATGTGTTCGAGCAAACAAATTCATTTCGGAAAGACGTGAGAGAACGAGATGCCAACTCTCTCCATGCCACTATTTATAGGCCGGGCAAATCAAACCAATGCACCATGTGGCTGGCTCTCCGAATCCTGTGCAATAAATTTGCATTAAATGGTAATGAACCTGACGCTTCGAATTCAGCCAAGTCAAAAAATGGCTATTTAAAGCACTCGAAGAACGTAATAGTCGATCCCATAAAGATGTGTCATACAAAACGGATGCGCCGGCCAGACCGCGCATCATACTGACGCGCCCATCAGCTCCAAGCACCTCATAAGGATGCGCCCCCATGCGTCCCCATGCGCCTAGTGGAACGCCGATCGATGTGCCCACTCGATAGCCCATCACCTGTCAAGAACATTAAATGCTGAAGTTTGACAGAGTTGGCAGCACGTCCCTCAAGGACTGAACAGTTGACAGCTTTTTCAGAAGACGAAGCGTCGCCGACGTCAGCACATCATTGCTCCCCTCCGACGGTTACAAGCCATGTGGCCGCCCAACCATTTCGCATGCGCCTCCGCAACCATGCGCCCAAATTTCTACATGCGCCTCAAAAGCCATTCGCCTCAGACTTTTCTATGATCCCTAAAGACAGAAGTAAAGTCACTACTGAAAGTCCTGCATGCGCCTCAAAAGCCATGCGCCCCGACTGGTTCGTGACTCCTAATGGTTACGAGCCAAAGCCTCCTCATGCGCCCAATCCCAGCGCATCCTATCGGATCACTCCCTACCAAATCCGAGATATTCGAGCCATAGACCTAGGACACGCGTCCTTTGACTTGATTCAGCCTATGAAGGGGTGCTAATCACCCAAGATCTCAGAAACTGAAAGATCCTCTCCATTGCTACGTGTCAACTCTGCTGCAGCCCACGACAGCAACAAGAAGGGTTCAACTTCTCAATCAGAGCGCATCGCCCATGCGTCTCTATCAGCAACCACCACGTGGCATCCCCGCATACAGGTGTATCCTACATGCGCGCATGAGCAGCCAGCCTATAAAGCTATAAATAGAGGGATTACTTCCTTCTTAGAGAGACACACATCGCACAACCACCGACATACATATACAGAGAGACAGATACAGACACTCAACGTCTTCTTCCTCTCCGCAAGCTCTAGCACCCAGAGCAACTCAGACCTTCAGAGAACCGAGAACCGTCGTCAGATCGTCAACGGAGTCAACACATTACCACTCGCTCCATCGGAACAAGGGACCCAGATAAACAAAAGTGTACCCCTAGGACTACGTCTAAGTCCTACATTGTAACACTGTTCTGTTTGTAATTGAAATTTATAATCAAAAGATTTTAATAGCAAACAAGCTGGCGACTCTGCTGGGGACCTCTTTCTCCTCTACCGAGAAAGCTGTGTCACAATCCGACGACGTGAAAGTGGGCTCCTCCCACAAGATGCTGGTCGTACGCCTCAATCAACAGGCGTATGAGGAGTTTATCTCTGAAGGCAGTGCGAGTCCTTTGAATCGGCTGTCGAAGCCGAAGAAGACTCGCCAAGTCTGGGTGCACAAGGTCGACGCCTCCGGCACTACCACTGAAGGGGATACGCCAATGCAGCCTTACCTTCCCACTGACATCCTCAGCAACCAAGATGCACCCACCGGTGCAGCACATCTCTCGGGGAAACGTATGGCTTACCACATCCCCAAGCCATCTTCCTCTCAGGCGAGGAAGATGCGTCGACGGACCAGGGGTGCAGCTAATACCCTGCACATCACCTCTGATGCACCACAGAAGGTCTCTGTCTTTGACAGACTCACTCACAGTACTGGCGAGAAGAATTTGGATTCTGAGTACTATGCACCCCAGCGGGCTGGTATAAAGAAGTCCAAGGCAGCACGGGCCATGCACCTCAAACGTGCTATGCCGGCAGCAAACCAGAAGCATGTGTCACCCTCATTTCCCGTATTTCCCGTATTTCGTATTTATACTCGTATCTGGATTTTGGCATGTATTTTTATTTTTCTCAACTTGTGGAATTTTGGTATTTCTCGTATTTTAGGTTTTGTCATGGCTCGGTTTTAATTGGTTTGGTTTGGTTTGGTTTGGTTTGGTTTGGCTTAATGTATTGAACACCTTAGCCTATGCTCCACCCTCAATACACCACATCCCACCCTCTTTATAACTCCACCAATTTTTTCTCTCTCCTCATAAACCTCCATTAATTTCTTCTTCTCCTTTCTCTACACAACTCTCTTCTTCTTCCACTCCACAACACCCACCCCTAGGCAAGTGCACCTTGCCACCACGTAAGAATCCTCTTTTATTTATCCATTTGCTAGATTAGGACATGGTGATCAACATTAGAACTTGGTATTTTGTGATTTGGAGTCCCCATGGTTCTAGATCTAAGTTTTCCTTATTTTCGGTTTTGCATGGTTTTGATCTACTTAAGTTGGATTTTTATGGGTTTTGATGTTTTCTTGTGGAAGAGGGTTCAATTTCACCCTGGTTGGAACTTTGGAAATCTGGATTTGGAGTTCGGATGGCCAAGTTGTGATGCCTTAAGTTTTGGAGCCATTGGAGCTTCTTCTCAGCCATAGAGAAGAAGGCCCAGATCCTGCGTGTGTGTTTTTACACGTACGCAGCTCTCTGCTTGCGTGCTTTTGTACGTACGCAGCTCTCTTCTTGTGTGCTTTTGCACGTACGCAGCTCTCTGGCGTGCGTGACTTTTTGCGTACGCTGCTCTCTTGCGTGCGTGACTTTTCGCGTACGCTGCTCTCTGGCGTGCGTGACTTTTCGTATGCAGCTCTCCTGCGTGCGTGACTTTTCACGTATGCAGCTCTCTTGCATGCGTGACTTTCCTCTCCTGCGTGCGTGACTTTTCACGTATGCAGCTCTCTTGCGTGCGTGACTTTTCCTCTCCTGCGTGCATGACTTTTCACGTTTGCAGCTCTCCTACGTGCGTGACTTTTCACGTATGCAGCTCTCTTGCGTGTGTGACTTTTCTCTCCTGCGTGCGTGACTTTTCACGTATGCAGCTCTCCTGCGTGCGTGTCTTGTGCGTACGCTGCACCCTGAACCCCTTGCTTAACCCATTGGCTCTTGGAGTTTTGGTCTTATTTTTTAAGCTTGGCTTTTCTATAGTCCTGTATATTGATATTTTATTAGATATTTTACGCCCATTTTATATCCTTATGCCTTTTGTCATGAACTTGATTTTACTTAATATGTTTGGAATGACTATTGTACATGGCATGGTATGACAAGAACTAGCATAACACGACAGTGACCCGTAGTGGTGCACTCCTGACATGACCAACCTGACATGATAGTGGCCCGTCGTGGCGCACTCCCGACAAGTACCCTGACATGATTTATCTTGATAACTTAACTTGACCTGCCTTGACACCGTGGGTAGTTCTTTCTTGCTTGCTTGTTAAATCCACTTGTCCTGTCTTGCATCATGTCTAGGATGGGACTCCTGAGTACCACGGTCAGGAGCACCTACTAAAATGATTAAGGTTAATAACTAGAATAACACAGTAGTCATGAAGAGATGACACAGCTACAGGCAATCCCGTTACCTGGGCGCTTTTGGGATCTGTTGCCTGCCGTCGAGTAGGGCACATTTCCAGCACACCGTCGCGTGTTGCACCCTCTAAGTCACCTAAGGGTACATTTGTCTTCTGGGTGATGTACCCACCTGAATTCAACCCCTAATTTTTGACCTGGGTAACCTGGATGGTCTGCAGGGCTTGTGGCTGTGGAACAATCTCACTGCATCTTGTTAGTAATTAGGCATGTGATAACCCTAGTTAGTTAAAGTAGTAAGCCGTAGTATCTGCTTGGCCGTGATTTATTGAATGAGGTATAACCAGTCTAGTCATGTCTTGATCCAGTACAAGGTTGCTCCCTGTCTTAATTTCTTACATTATTATCTTGCCGATAAATGGTGGGAAACCAAGTTCTGTTCAGATGAAGGGTTACAACCCCGGTCCTTATTTGGTTTACGGGTTGTAACCTGGCTATCGGAATAGTTCCATGGTTATCTCGTCGTATATCACCCTGCCATGTTTTTCGTATATTCTATTTTTAATATTAAATTTTTCTTGTGCTGATTGCTGGCTTTTGTTCTTATTTTGTGGCCCCCTTGTGGCACTTGCCCTTTCTGGGGTTGACCCAGCTGGTTTTGTGTGGCCAGATTTCGGAGCAGCTCCCGAGGATCTACCAAGCTTCCAGCCCGATGGTGGCGACTAGAAGAAACCCGGGCTACGAGTGGGTTTTCTATTTTGTTTCGCTCACTCTATTGTAAAATTATTCTTTTGAGGCGTTTAGCCGACGAGCACCTGTTAGCTCGATGCACTTTACTTACTGTCTGCCTACGGGCTGTAAACATGATTAACAAATCCTAGGGTTGATCATGTACGACTAAACTCTTGCTAGTCCTAACATTTTGTAATGACTAGCTTCATGATCAGCTGAATATGTGATATTTGGGACGCCTTATTATTGTATATTTAATGATCATACATCTTGCGACCTGACTTACTTGCTTGTGATTGAGACATTAGGCTTGTTCATGACCATAAGAGACTGTTGGCTTGTAGTAAACCCTCATATTTCTAGACAGCCGTGACCGTATATCGAGGTGTTTCCATTTCAATATACGTAGCTGGCTATGTCTGCCTCCGCTCTCCAGTATTTTGGTTCTGGGGCGTGACACGGTTTAAGTGTGGCCCATGCAGGTCTTGTCAATCAAGAAATGTGAGGGTTTACCGAATAGATGTCTCAATCAGTATTCGCCCTTGATCTCCCCGTATTTCAAATCCCTGAAATTCTTGCCCTGATTACATGCTTGTATCGTTGATCTGTCCTGGTCCTTCCTTATTGTTTTCTCTGTGTCGTCTTCCTCAGCAGCACTGTACCTGACCCTGCCGATCAGCAAGGAAGAGCACCTTCGTGGACCAGCAGCAACCCGGATCAAGTCCAGCATTTCGGGGTAGCCTCTAGAGTTGTGCCTACTGGAGGAGAGTCACCAGTTCGGCCCGTCCAGCCCGCAGAGCCCGATGATGGTACCTTAGTAGGCCTCATCAGAACCTTGATAGCTTCCCAGGATCGTCGAAGCGACGCCCTGTACCAGACAGTTCAAGATGCTTAGACCCGAGGCGGACATCCAGGGAACCAGGTGGCAAACAGCTTCAAGCGATTGAACCCTCCTTTCTTCGACGAGCGAGGATGCGATTGCCGCGGATGCATGGCTTCAGGATACCGAGGTGATTCTGGAAGCAGCTAGGACACCCGAGAATGAGAAGGTGGCGGTGGTACGACTGCAGTTGTTGGACTTGGCTCACAGTTGGTGGGCGGCGCAAGCCATGGGATTAGTGGCACCCATTGCTTGGACAGTATTTAGAGAGAGATTCGACGAAGTATTTCGATGCTGTGGCTCGGTACGACCTGCAGACCAGATTTACCAACTTGAAGTAAGGAGAATAGTCGACAGTTATGCATCGGAGTTTTCTAGACTCAGTAGGTTTGCCCCCACCTTGGTGGCGACCGAATTTGATAGGGCCCAGCGGTTCCAGCAGGGACTGTATTTGGAGATCTTGTTGGCGGTTGAGCAGTTCGAGCACCAGACGTTCGATGCAGTCTTGAGAGCAGCTAGGAGGCATGAGTACACCTCCCAGAGGATCGTGGATAGGACCGGAAGTAGAAAGCGGTCCCATAGTCAGATACACCAATCATCAGCTCCAGCCCCGGCAGTTAGGGGGTTGACCATTGGAACTCCGAGGCGGGCGGCCTCAGTAACGTCGGTTCAGCATTCGACCCCGACGTACCCGCAGCAGCAGAAGCAAAGCAGACTTTCGCGATGGGATGTTCTCATTGCGGGAAGACAGGCCATGTAGTGGCGGACTCTCGCAGGGTGCAGGGATTGTGCCTGGCTTGTAGAGCAGCAATCATAGGATAGGGGCTTACCCGAATAGGGGTGGTTCATCAACATCCAATCCTTCTAGCTCTTCGGTGAGAGGACCGGCCCCATACCAGTTCAGCAGCAGCAGTATCAGTCTTCGAGGCCCTTGCCGCCTCAGTCTCAGGCATTCCAGCAACAATACCCCCAGCAGTATGCACAAGCCCAAGCTCAGACCCAGAATAGGCAGAGAGTTTCCAGCAGAGGGGACCAGCAGCCAGAGGACAAGGTCAGGCCATGATGATGGCTATGGAAGAAGAAGTTGCACCAGGTGAGGTTGTGGCAGGTACTATTCTCGTCAACTCCTCTCCAGCGTTTGTATTATTTGATTCTGGTGCATCGCATTCATTTATGTCTGCACGATTCGACACGGATAGGATTAGAGCCCGAGTCATTATCAGTGAGGCTCAATATACTTACTGGTAATGGCCTTGTGGGAGTAGATCGAGTGTTTTCCTCGTGTCGGATCGTAGTTAGCGGTAGGGAGTTCCCCGCTAGATTTATAGAGTTTCTATGGCAGACTATATGTCGTCCTAGGCATGGATTGGTTGAGGAACCAGTATGCTAGGATAACTGCCATATTGGCAGAGTTGTCTTTAGTATCCCCGGCGAGCCAGAGTTTTCGTTTTCTAGAGGCGCAGTGAGCCATCTTCCCCAGCATTGCGGATGGCAGTAGCAGCAGTACAGTTAGCCCGGATAGTTGAAGAGTTTCCAGATGTCTTTCCAGAGGAGCTTCCAGGGATGCCGCCGGAGCGGGAGATTGAGTTCACTATAGACTTGATTCCTGGGACAGTACCAGTATCAGAGCGAGTCTACAGGATGGCGCCTTCAGAATTAAAATTTTATACAATGATTGAAGAACTGAGGACCAAGGGATTCATCCGTGCAAGTGGATCGCCTTGGGGCCCCGATGCTTCTTGTGAAAAAAAGGATGGTACGTCCAGGCTATGTGTTGATTATCGTACCTTGAATTCGGTGATAATCAAGAACAGATACCCTCTTTCGAGGATAGATGACTTGTTTGATCAGCTCAGAGGGGCTTCAGTATTTTCGAAGATCGACTTGCGGTCGGGATACCACCAGATCAGAGTCAGAGAGCAGGACATCCCGAAGACAGCATTTAGATCGAGGTATGGGCATTGGGATTCCTTGTTATGCCCTTTGGAGCGACCAATGCGCCGGCCGTATTCATGGACCTCATGAATCGCATTTTCATGCCTTACTTGGATCAATTTGTGGTCGTGTTCCTAGATGACATCCTGGTCTACAGCAAGAGTGAAGCAGAGCATGAGCAGCATCTCAGAGTCGTCCTCTAGACGCTTAGGGAGCATCAGTTGTACGCCAAGTTCAGTAAATACGAGTTCTGGCTCGATCGCATTTCATATTTGGGTCACATTCCCCGAGGAGGAGTGGAAGTGGATCCCCAGAAGATTGTGGCTATCGAGTCATGGCCGGTACCCAGCTCAGTGGCAGAGGTTCGCAGCTTCCTTGGATTGGCCGGCTACTACCGGCGGTTCATTTCAGATTTCACAAGGATTTAGCGCCGATGACC
Organism: Iris pallida; assembly: GCA_029216955.1. Lineage (NCBI taxonomy): Eukaryota > Viridiplantae > Streptophyta > Magnoliopsida > Asparagales > Iridaceae > Iris > Iris pallida. The sequence goes on from JANAVB010003146.1 coordinate 139,505, forward strand.
CAGTTGACCCGCAAGGATGTGCCGTTTGTTTGGACAGCAGAGTGTCAGGAATCATTTGACAAGTTGAAGCGAGGTTTGATAACGGCTCCCATTCTCACCCTTCCAGATGGGACCGGAGGATTACAGTTTATTGCGACGCTTCAGGCAGAGGATTGGGGTGTGTCTTGATGCAGCATGGGAAGGTAATATCTTATGCGTCACGTCAACTACGTGATCATGAGAAGAATTACCCGACCCACGACTTGGAATTGGCGGCGGTAGTGTTTGCTTTGAAGTTGTAGAGACTACTACTTGTACGGAGATAGAGTGGAGATCTTTACTGATCATAAGAGCCTGAAGTATGTTTTCACCCAGAAGGACCTTAATATGCGGCAGAGAAGATGGCTCGAGATACTAGTGGACTATGATGTGGATTTGCAGTATCATCCCGGGAAGGCCAATGTTGTAGCAGATGCATTGAGCAGGAGAGACGAGTTTATTTCCTGACGGCGCAACCAGAATTATTGGCAGATCTTCAGAAAATGGGAATTGAAGTGGTTTTTCGACCAGCGTGGCATTGATGGCCAGCCTACAGGTTCAGTCCAGTATAGTTGAGAGAATCCGGGTGGCGCAGTCAACAGATTCCAAGATCCAGCGACTCAGAGCAGAGTGTAAAGCAGAAAGAAGGCCAGAGTTATGTATCATGAAGATGGTACACTTCAGCACGGCACTCGTCTTTGTGTACCCAGTGGAGATATCAGACAGGAAGTCATGGCAGAAGCCTACAGTTCACAATATTCTTCATCCGGGTGGTACGAAGATGTACCGCGATATTCATCAGCATTTCTGGTGGAATGGCATGAAGAGGAAGATAGCCCGGTTTGTCACTCGGTGTTTGGTTTGCCAACAGGTTAAAGCTGAACATCAGAGTCCCGCTGGACTTCTTCAACCCTTACCGATCCCAGAATAGAAATAGGAGCATATAACCATGGATTTTGTGACCGGATTGCCCAGATCTCCGACCGACAGAGATGCTATTTTGGTAATTATGGACAGGCTTACCAAGGTGGCACATTTTCCCATTCAGAGTTGGACAGTCGACGGTGCAGTTAGCAGAGATGTATCTCAGGCAGATCGTCAGGCTTCATGGTGTGCCAGTCAGCATCACCTCGGACAGGGATTCAAGATTTACATCACACTTTTGGCGCAGCTTGCAGAAGAGTTTGGGGACTCGCCTTCAATTCAGCTCAGCTTATCACCCGCAGACGGATGGTCAATCAGAGCGCACAATCCAGTGCCTTGAAGATATGTTGAGATCCTGTACCCTTGACTTCGGTGGTTCATGGGAGAATCATCTGCACCTGGTGGAATTCTCGTACAACAACAGTTATCAGCCCAGTATCCAGATGGCACCCTTCGAGGCTCTTTATGGCAGGAAGTGCAGATCCCCGCTAGCATGGGACGATGTCGGAGAGAGGCAGATGCTCGGACCCAAATTGATTTCCCAGACGATTGAAGTGGTCAGGAAGGTCAGAGATTACCTCCGAGTTGTCCAGGACCGCCAGCGCTATTGGGCCGATGCTCATCGCGTCCCTTAAATTTGCTGTCGGCGACCATGTATTCCTTAGGATCTCGCCTAACCACGACGTCATTCGCTTCGGCGTGCGGGAAAAGCTTAGTCCTAGGTATATAGGGCCGTTCGATATTCTAGAGCGAGTAGGAGATGTATCCTATCGTCTCGCTCTTCTGTCGTCGCTAAGTGAGGTACATGATGTATTCCATATGTCCCAATTACGACGGTATATTTCGGACCCGAGCCACATCCTAGACCATTCGGAATTGGTTGTTGGTACCAACCTTTCGTATGAGGAGAGGCCAGTGTCTATATTGGACCGGAGGGAGAAGATACTCAAGAACAAGACTATTAAATTAGTCCGTGTTGCTTGGGGTCATCACTCTCTAGGTGAGTCAACGTGGGAGCGTGAGGACGACATCCGATCATGATATCCCTACCTGTTTGACTCGTGAGGTATAATATTTTCTTATGCCTTACGTTTTCCCCTTGCTTGTATTGTATGATTGTATGATTGAACTGCTTAGCATAACTTGCCTGTGCTTAATGTAGCTTGTCGTGACAATCTCGAGCTCCTTGATTAAATTCCGAGGACGGAATTCTTTTAAGGTGGGTAGAGTTGTCATCCTCATTTCCCGTATTTATCGTATTTCGTATTTATACTCGTATCTGGATTTTGGCATGTATTTTTATTTTTTTCAACTTGTAGAATTTGGTATTTCTCGTATTTTAGGTTTTGTCATGGCTCGGTTTTAATTGGTTTGGTTTGGTTTGGTTTGGTTTGGTTTGGCTTAATGTATTGGAACACCTTAGCCTATGCTCCACCCTCAAACACCACATCCCACCCTCTTTATAACTCCACCAACTTTTTCTCTCTCCTATAAATCTCCATTAATTTCTTCTTCTCCTTCCTCTACACAACTCTCTTCTTCTTCCTCTCCACAACACCCACCTAGGCAAGTGCACCTTGCCACCACATGAGAACCCTCTTTTATTTGTCCATTTGCTAGATTAAGACATGGTGATCAACATTAGAACTTGGTATTTTGTGATTTGGAGTCCCCATGGTTCTAGATCTAAGTTTTCTTTATTTTCGGTTTTGCATGGTTTTGATCTACTTAAGTTGGATTTTTATGGGTTTTGATATTTCCTTGTGGAAGAGGGTTCAATTCCACCCTGGTTGGAACTTTGGAAATCTGGATTTGGAGTTTGGATGGCCAAGTTGTGATGCCTTGAAGTTTTGGAGCCATTGGAGCTTCTTCTCAGCCATGGAGAAGAAGACCCAGACCTCTGTGCGTGTTTTACGCGTACGCAGCTCTCTGCTTGCGTGCTTTGTACGTACGCAGCTCTCTGCTTGCGTGCTTTTGCACGTACGCAGCTCTCTGGCGTGCGTGACTTTTCGCGTACGCTGCACTCTTGCGTGCGTGACTTTTTGCGTACGCTGCTCCTGGCGGTGTGACTTTTCACGTATACAGCTCTCCTGCGTGCGTGACTTTTCACATATGCAGCTCTCTTGCGTGCGTAACTTTTCCTCTCCTACGTGCGTGACTTTTCACGTACAGCTCTCTTGCGTGCGTGACTTTTTCTCTCCTGTGCGTGACTTTTCACGTTTACAGCTCTCCTACGTGTGTGACTTTTCACGTATGCAGCTCTCTTGTGTCCGTGACTTTTCCTCTCCTGCGTGCGTGACTTTTCACGTATGCAGCTCTCCTGCGTGCGTGTCTTGTGCGTACGCTGCACCCTGAACCCCTTGCTTAATCATTGGCTCTTGGAGTTTTGGTCTTATTTCTTTAAGCTTGGCTTTTCTATAGTCCTGTATATTGATATTTTATTAGATATTTTACGCCCATTTTATATCCTTACGCCTTTTGTCATGAACTTGATTTTACTTAATATGTTTGGAATGACTATTGTACATGGCATGGTATGACAAGGAACTAGCATAACACGACAGTGACCCGTAGTGGTGCACTCCTGACATGACCAACCTGACATGATAGTGGCCCGTCGTGGCGCACTCCCGACAAGTACCCTGACATGATTTATCTTGATAACTTAACTTGACCTGCCTTGATATCGTGGGTAGTTCTTTCTTGCTGCTTGTTAAATCCACTTGTCCTGTCTTGCATCATGTCTAGGATGGGACTCCTGAGTACCACGGTCAGGAGCACCTACTAAAATGGATTAAGGTTAATAACTATAACACAGTAGTCATGAAGAGATGACACAGCTACAGGCAATCCCGTTACCTGGGCGCTTTTGGGATCTGTAGCCTGCCGTCGAGTAGGGCACATTTCCAGCACACCGTCGTGTTGCACCCTCTAAGTCACCTAAGGGTACATTTGTCTTCTGGGTGATGTACCCACCTGAATTCAACCCCTAATTTTTGACCTGGGAAACCTGGATGGTCTGCAGGGCTTGTGGCTGTGGAACAATCTCACTGCATCTTGTTAGTAATTAGGCCTGTGATAACCCTAGTTAGTTAAAGTAGTAAGCCGTAGTATGCTTGGTCGTGATTGATTGAATGAGGTATAACCAGTCTAGTCATGTCTTGATCCAGTACAAGGTTGCTCCCTGTCTTAATTTCTTACATTATTATCTTGCCGATAAATGGTGGGAAACCAAGTTCTGTTCAGATGAAGGGTTACAACCCCGGTCCTTGTTTGGTTTACGGGTTGTAACCTGGCTATCGGAATAGTTCCATGGTTATCTCGTCGTATATCACCCTGCCATGTTTTTCGTATATTCTAGTTTTAATATTAGATTTTTCTTGTGCTGATTGCTGGCTTTTGTTCTTATTTCGTGGCCCCTTGTGGCACTTGCCCTTTCTGGGGTTGACCCAGCTGGTTTTGTGTGGCCAAATTTCAGAGCAGCTCCCGAGGATCTACCAAGCTTCCAGCCCGATGGTGGCGACTAGAAGAAACACGGGCTACGAGTGGGTTTTCTATTTTGTTTGCTCACTCTATTGTAAAATTATTCTTTTGAGGCGTTTAGCCGACGAGCACCTGTTAGCTCGATGCACTTTACTTACTGTCTGCCTACGGGTTGTAAACATGATTAACAAATCCTAGGGTTGATCATGTACGACTAAACTCTTGCTAGTCCTAACATTTTGTAATGACTAGCTTCATGATCAGCTGAATATGTGATATTTGGGACGCCTTATTATTGTATATTTAATGATCATACATCTTGCGACCTGACTTACTTGCTTGTGATTAAGACATTAGGCTTGTTCATGACCATAAGAGACTGTTGGCTTGTAGTAAACCCTCATATTTCTAGACAGTCGTGACCGTATATCGAGGTAGTTTCCATTTCAATATACGTAGCTGGCTATGTCTGCCCCCGCTCTCCAGTATTCTGGTTCTGGGGCGTGACAGCATGCGCTCACAATCATGGCACTGCGGATGGTTAGCTGTATAAGGTTGATTCGGGTGCTTCTGTGCCGAAAATGAGTCGACCTTCAAAGTCCTTGTCTCACTTGGGCGCATCTGTTGCGTTCGCAACCAAGTCGAGCAAGGCAAACCCTGTGGTCTTGAACTCCCGCGCCTCCACTGGTTGTCCGTCTGAGGTTCGTTCAAGTCACTGTAAATTTTGTTCCCCCACTACTGATCTTAGCGCCTGTTTGGTGTTGGATCAGGGGGCACAGCATTCACTTGACCACCCCGGCGCTTGGCCATGCCATACACCTGATGGGGGTACGAAGGTGGCACTCTCCTCCAACGATCTGCGTAACGTGATCACTCACAAACGCCGATCAGGAGAGTCGACTGACAAGCACAATGCGCCCCTCACAGGCTACACTTGTTGTAGTCACCATCAACTGCTGTTACAAGACAGCAGTTCCACCAAGACAGTCGGTATTCCAGCGGCTGCAATCATTAACACCCCTCCGACGTCGCCTCGGAAGAAGGTGTCAATAAAAGGAGCCAGAACTAAAGGTTGCTTCATGCAACGTAATCTCTAACTCCTCGTCAGTCCGAAAGGCGACTGGAAATTCCTCATCCTCGTCCAAGAGCCAGCCGAGGAAAACCAAGACAACTGTCCCGTCCTCTGGAGTGTTTGAAGGCACTCGGGGGAGAAAGAAGATCTTGGAGGAAGCTAGGGGTAGTCAATCCCTTGTTGATCCTCCTTCTGAAGACAAAAATGTCCTCCAGAGCACAGCTGGGGTGGAAGTCAGCCTCCCGGATGTAGTTGGGGGTAGTCTAGCCCCTGTGGATCTGCATCTCGAAGACGAAGAAGTCCTCCAAGACAGAACGGGGGTAATCAGGCCCTCGCGGATACTTCTCCCGAAGACGAGGGTGTCCTCCAAAACATAGCTGGGCTAGCCAGGACGAAGCTCCAGGAGAGGCAACTCCCCTACAAGAGAGCGAGGCCAAAAGCGAAGCCTCAACTGACCCATCCGACTCCAGCCGTGTCATGACAGTATACATGACTGGGGGTGATACCGAGCCGGATGTGCCGCCAGCAGACTTCGTCCAGCGCATGGATACCCTGGAGGGAGGACTCAAAACCCTCTCTGCCTCTATACAAATACTGACTCAAGCAGTATTTGAGATACGGTCAGCTTTGGCTAGGGCACCTTCTACCGGTCCTGACCCAGGGGCCAATGGAGAATCAAGTGTACCCCTTCAACGGGTATCCTTGGATACGGATCGCCGTGAAGCACCTCGGACATCGGAGCCATCAAATACTCAACTCCAGGCTGTACCACCTTCCCCGACTCCCAGCTATACGAAAGACATGGTGGAGATGATCTAGAACTTGCGCAAGCGCTTTGAGTCCAAGAACAGACAAGAGGAGCACCAGAAGATGGGGATCCCCCAACCTTATCCCCTCGAATGGAACAAAGTGGTTTATCCTCCTAAGTATAAACCACAATCATTGACGCTGTACGATGGGAAGGACTCTCCGCGTCGCTATCTGACGTACTTCCAGTCCCAAACGGGATATCTCCCGAAGGAGGACGCACTACTCACCAGCATATTTATCGGTGTACTGAAAGGAGTGGCGTACGACTGGTACTGCAGTCTCCCTGATAACTCTATATCTTCCTTTGATGACTTGACGCATCTCTTCCTCGACCGTTTCTATGACGGTAGGAAGGACATGACAATGGCGTCCCTCATAGAGATACGCCAGAAAGAGAAGGAAACAGTTCGAGTATTCATCGAACGCTTCTGACAGGCCTGCTTCAGACTGCCCCCGGGCATGCCAGAACATGCACCCCTCTCCTCCTGCAGCATGAACATGCTGCCTGCAGTCAAACTCTGGCTTAACTCTACTCTCCCTCCCGACTGGAGTTCCTTGATCATCGAAGCCGAAGCAGCAGAAAAGAAGGCGTCCAATTCTGCCTTCTGGGAGTTAGTTTCCCTGCCATTGAGGACAAGGGGAAACGGCCTGCAGCCAACAACCCTGGACAAGAGACGAAGGGGAAACAGGCTTTAACTGTCAATGCCTCCAAAGGTGCATCAGCACCTACCCAGAAGCCTCCACTTGCACCAAAGCCAAAGGAGGTTTATTCTTTCAACGATGAAGACACCCTACAACTCTTTGAGATACTGAAGCAGGGTGACAAGATCAAATTGTCGGACCCGAAGCGTCCCGACGAGGTTGGGAAAGTGGACAATCCGAGGTACTGTTACTACCATCGGTTTGTCGGACATCCAACTAAGGACTGCTACGTCCTCAAAAACTACATCCAGCGCATAATCAATGCGGATGTTATCTCCATCGACTACGAGGAGAAAACGGTTTCGGTCAACCTGGTGTCACTCTAATTTGGCACCTTGCCGCCAACCACAACACAAGATGGCGTCGTCCCCATCCCTAAGACGACAATGGAGGTGGTTAACTTACCACCTACTCGGGACAACGTGAGTGGAATCATCCCACTCACCACATCTCGGGAAGAGGTCTTGTGGGTTCACCCTGATCTCGTCTCCGAGGTTACTCAACCGGAGGTACGCTCTGCCTCCAAAACTAAGGGCAAGAAGATCAAGTCTTGCCGCATGGTCTCTTTCTCTGCAGAAGAGGCACTTCCTGTACAGACGTGTTCATCAGAACGCCCAACCAGACGAAGCTGCCGTCGAGGTGGTGTCTCCTTGTACCGTCCCTGCTACCGAGGAAGAGAGCCCATCTAAGCCCCCAGAGCCAATAAGCAGAAGCATGTAGAGGCCCGTTTCGACAAGCCTCTGCAAAAGGAGAATGCTTCGGGGCTAGCCAAGCCCCACAAGTTCGACATACTGGCACAACTTGCCAGTATTCCTGCCCGCTTATCTCTGTTTGAGCTTCTTCGCCTTTCCAAGGACACTCGTGAAGCTATCTGTGAAGCTCTGAAGGATGCTAAGTCCTTCATCAGTCAGGTCAAGCAGCCTGAAGATCTTTCGACTACATTTACGTACTGTCATTGTGGGATGAAGTTATCTCCAACATAACCTTCACCCAACTACACATGCTGCTCAAGCACAACTGACACAACAGGCCGCTGTACTATACAGGGTATGTCGATTCCGTCAAGGTGAAGCGGATTCAGATCTATCCGAGGACTTCTCTCAGCATCATCCCGAAGACGCTGCTCTCAACACTGGGGATCCCAATGTACCGACTGGCGCCTTCCAACACAACAATCAGTGGCTTCAATGCTAGCAAAAGCGAGCCGCTGGGCAAAATACGGCTGAAGTGTCATATTGGTAACCTCAGAACTGAGGTCACTTGCTATGTCGTGGATACTGACGTCAACTACAACCTCCTACTAGGTCATCCGTGGCTGCATGAGTACATGGTGGTGCCATCTACACTCCACCAATGTATGAAGTACGTGTCCACCAATGACATCATCCGGACGGAGTTCGCGGACATTGACCCTTTCAAGGGGGTCGAAGACTACTTCACTGATTCTACCTTGTACAAGTCGCCCGACGAGGAGGAAGCCAATGATGCTGACGATGAAGCAGAGAAACGGCAGCAGAGTCCGACATGGAGCCAGAGATGATTCCCGACGCTCCTTAAAAAATTTGACTCAAAGGGAAGCCGCCTTAGACGTTGCCTCCTATGAACATTAAGCTACCTGGAAAAGCACCAAATGTTCTAGGTCGAACACCCACTGAAGCTCCCTTGAAGATACGGCTTAAGGGAAAGCCGCCTCAAACATCGGCTCCCCTTGTGGCAAAACTACAGAGGAAGGCACCAATCACCAAAGGCGCAGTTGAGGCACCTCTGAAGGTGCGTCTTAAGGGCAAGCCGTCGCAATCATCTGTCTTATCCATGCTGCCGAAGAAGGCCCACATAGCCCTCTCGGACCCTAAGATCAAAGCTGTGGTGGACTCTCCCGATCCAACCCTAGTACTCACAGATGAAGAGTTAGGGGAATATAACTCTGCTGATGTAGATGCACCCTCTCTGGATAATGTAATCCCGGGACAAAATCTCGTGTTTCATCAATAATAGAGTGTCTTTTAATTATTCTAGTCTTCTAAATTGGAATGCCATGTATACATTAGATAACGCTCTACGGTCGTTGCAAACACAAATAACGACCGTCCATCATGTAAATCGAGTAGTCCCGTCCCAAGGGGTCTATTTTGTAGTCCCACTGCAGAATCGAGACGAAGAATCCATCATCTTCGGCAAAGTCGAGCATCATCAAGACCTTCCGCCACTCGAGCAAGAACCAGACACCGGCAGAATATAAGCCTATTGGTACACGGACAAGGCAAAGTACCTCATCCAAAAGGTGGGTTACGACCTAAAAAGAAACAAAGGCCCGAACTACGGCAAGGGTCGACGTCTTCCTCTCCGGCTTCCAACACCTAAAGGAAAGCCGCAGGACTACTATCATCGAACTCGATGGGGGGTGGGCTATGTCACGCCGCCGTCAAC
>JANAVB010003147.1:0-45836 GCA_029216955.1 Iris pallida
CAAATATTCACGGGCCACTCCCCAAGCACCTTGACACGTGGCCAACCTATGCGGCTCAATCCTCATGCGGCTCAAATTTCCTCAGTAGCTCGCGGTTAAGACACGTAGCATGATAGTGGACCCGTGGCATCAAATCGATCGAAATCCATTAACAAATCCCAATAAAATATGGGATCAAATCAGATCTTACAATCAAGCAAATCAATGACACGTGGCAGAAAATCCGAGATTGGCATAGCATGAGGATTTATGTCAATCATCATTAATTACCAACAAAAGATTTGATGCAATCACATTAATTGCTCAAACCTACTATATTCAAGATGAACGGCCCAGATTCAGTGATCCTTAGCCGCCGTTTTGAGAATGGGCAATCATTGCAAACCCTAATGATGCCCCCCCTCATTCTTATAATAGCAAGCTGCCATTCCCTTGCGAAAGGAGGAGATTCTAACATATTTTTTACAGAAGAGAAGATTCTCTGATATAAAAAAAAGAGAGACACAGAGATCCAGAGAGCTAGAGAGAATATACAGAGATCAAAGAGGAGAGCATCACTTCATCAACGCCAGGCAGTCCTTCTACAGAGCCAAGGCTGCATCTAATCGTCCAAGGAGTAAGGCAGAGCTGCCGTCGCTTTTTCGAGCCTCTATCGTCACCCCCCAGAATCTAAAATAAATAATTGTACTTAGATTGCTGTACCTAGGCTTTTGTCCCTAGGCTTTCTTTGTACAAGCGAGTTTGTATTGTGAAGTAAAAGTCCGGTCCTCCGATAATTGTTCTGTCCTTTATATTTCATGGCAAACACGATGGCGACTCTGCTGGGGACAAACTTCTCTACGGCTGAGGAGTTGGTGACGCAATCGGATGCAGCCAACTTGGCTCCACGCAACAGAAGATGGTCGTCCGCTTCGAAACAGACGTTTGAAGAAATGCTCCGACGGGAGCGCTGGCCCGGTCCAGAAGCAAACACGCACAGAGAGGCTCGCAGGGAGTGGAGGCCAAAATCATTTGCTCCTCCCCAAGCCCTGGACGGAGTACTCTCTGCTACCCAAGACGGGAAAGGCGATTCTCATATGGCCCTTCTTCGAGCCATAGAGGACTCTGCTGTCCCCAAGTTCGGCAGAGGAAAGCACTGCGATGCTAGACTTGCAGGGACAAAGAGTGATTCTATGGGCTCCAAGAAGAAGCCGAACACTCATGCGGCCAAGACTGCCAGTCGCATGCATGATGCTTATGCAGCTGAAACTGCCAGCCGCATGAAGAATGTATATGCAACCAGATCCTCCAGCCGCATGGAGAAAACTCATGCGGCCGAAACCTCCAGCCGTATGAAGAAAGCCTATGCGGCTACAACTGCCAGCCGCTTGAAGACTGCTGACTCCAGCCGCATTTGCCTGCTCCTCGTAGCTCAGGCTCAGTCTTCGATCGCCTTTCCTATGGTCACGATCTCTCATGTGCTCTAGAGAATATATCTGACTCTCTGCAGCATCACTCTGACTCTTCTTACTATATGCCTTCGGGCGCTCAAGTGAAGGAGTCAAAGGCAGCACGAGCTCGACAAGCTCAGTCGACTGTCCCAACCTCTTACAATCCGAGCGCTCCATATACTGTTATGCGGGCCTCTAATGGGAAGTTGTACAGAACCACTCGAGTCCAGCCCCCGGCGACAATGGACGAAGTGGTTCCCAAAAGTCTTCCAAAACCCAGGGAGCAAACATGGTCGTTCCAGACCCGTCTGACTTGCGTGAGGTTATCCTACAAACGCAAGGAAAGAGAAGAATCCCCGGCATGCAAAGAGTCCTCCAACGGACGTCACTGCACTCAAATCATTGTCAACTGCTGTTGCTACAACGCGACAGCAAGAGAAGACCGACAATCTATTTCCAAAGGCTACAACGATCCAGCTCAGAGGACGAAGCACCTCCCATCGCCTGTTGCAACTCCACGCAGAAAATTCTCGCTGATGGGACAGAAAAAAGATAAACGTTTCCAGCCCGAAAATTTCAACCACTATGCTAAGAAACTGTCGTCTAAACGGCTGTCCACCACCGAAGTATTCCAAGGCACCCGTTCGAAGACGAAATCTGCCACAGCAGGAGATTTGTCATCCGTACCGCTGGGGTCACTGAAACAGGGGGTAGCACTCCTCAGAACATCCACAATAATCCGTTGTTCCAAGGAGACGAGTCCGAGGAAGCAACACTCCCGTCAGATACAACAATGCCAACGTCCCCGAGGACGTCCACGACTCTCAAGACAAAGCAAGCTCCAAAGTTGGGGGTACTATTCCTTCTAAATCCAAACCAGAGAAGAATATTCCTACATATCCCGATGACTTCTCGGTACATGGGTATGACTCGGAGGACACGTCCTCAACCATCCCATCCGTCTCTCCTCATGTAAGGACGGTGTTCATGACAGACAGCAACCAGGTGGTTCCAGTGATCGCCAACGCATCGACACTCTGGAGGCCTTACTGCATGCCTTGGTCAAGTCTGTAGACGAGATCAAGTGGCCCTTCCAGCTCTGCAAGGAGGGACACCTGGCCAAACAAGCACGGGTCCCACGGTCAATATGGACTCGAAGTCAACGACAACGAATTCGGGCAATAATCCTCCTGAAATAACGGCCCCCACCGCTGTGGATGAAGCCCAGAAGTGAGAAGAGAGGTCCAGGAGCTCCGACCATGTTCACGCTCGAAAAAACTCTCAAGACCTCAGAATACGGCAACCGTACCCTGCTGCATGGAGGGATGTCCCCTTCCTGCCAAGATATAAGCGTTCAACATCAATCCCTATGATGGCAAGACCTCAGCAAGTCGGTACATCACTTACTTCGAGGTCACCACCGACTATCTGCCCCACGACGATGCCATCCTCACACAATTATTCATTGGGGCATTGGAAGCAGTTTCCTTCGACTGGTATCGCAACCTGCCAGACAACTGCATCCACTCCTTCGCCAGCTTCAAGCGCATGTTCTTGGAGAGATTCTACGAGGTAGGGCAGGACATCACAATGTCCACCCTCATGGATGTCGTCCAAGGGAAGAAAGAGCTGACAAAGAACTATAAGCGGTTTCGCCAAACCGCAATGAAGTTGTCGTCTGGTAACCCAGATTCCTCCTTGATTGAAATTTGCCAAAAGAGATTGCCCCCAACAATCAGTCTCTGGATGGGCGAAAGTCAATTTAAGGACTGGAAGACATTCATCATTAGTGCCACTAGTGCCGAAGAACGGTTGAAGAAGGCTCGCCAACTGGGGTTGCACATCTCGGACGGAGAGAACAAGGGCAAGCATCATAATACCAAAAACGACAATGGAGGTAGCCCCTCCAACAATCGGGATAACAGGGGTAAGCAGGTTATGGTGGCTAACACAGCCCAGAAACCTGAGACAAAACCGGCAGACAAATAATGGCCGCAAATAACCTACTCCTTCGAGGACGGCCACGTCAAGCCCATCTTGGACATGCTTATACAAGGAAACAGAATTCAACTCCCTCCACCAAGACAGAAACCTCGGCCGGCAGAAATGGAGAGCCCGAATTACTGTCATTATCACCGCTACGTCCACCATGCTATACACGACTGCTACCAACTGAAGCGATACATCCAGCATCTCATCGATTCGAATGCTCTGGCCATCGATTTCGAGGAGGTAACCGTGGCTGCCAATATGGTGTCCATAATTTGGCAGCTTTCCTCCAACAGAGACTCAAGACGGGGTGGTACCCATCCCTCTGGCGATAATAGAGATTTCTAATCTTCTACCTCCTCGGGATCAGGTTGCTGGTCTGGTGCCCCTCACCACATCACGGAGGGAGATCATGTGGGTCCATCCGGACCTGGTACTTGAAGTGACTCAGTCCATACCACCTCCCACTCGCATGAAGAATAGTGGAAAAGTCAGATCCTGCCGCACAATCTCAGCGAATATCGAAGAAGTCACGGCTGCGTTACCCGATCTGGGGCACAGTCCCAACCCGTGGCTGAAAACTCAACTGAAGATCATCAGCCAGCTAGTGCTGACGCTCCAGGACCTTCTCAGCCTTCGACGACCGACAAACCTAGGCCGAAGGAGACTCGCTTTGACAAATCCCTGCGAAAAGAGACACCTCAAGGGTTGGAAAGGCACTACAACTTCGACATCTTGGCACAGTTGGCCAATACACGGCCAAATTGTCATTATATGAACTCCTGAGGCTCTCAAAGGATGTTCGCACAGCTTTGAGCGATGCACTCCAAAATGCTGACGCATATCTGGCTCAGGTCAACCTCACGGGAGAAAGCCCGCCTGCAGATCTCCAAGACAACGCTTGCACAGGAGCGATGCCCAATATCGTCTTCACTCCACAGGACATGCTTTTCAAAACCAATATCCACGATCGTCAGTTATACTACACGGATACATCGGGGACGTAAAGGTGGACCGGATGCATATTGATCCTGGCTCTTCCATAAGCATCATCCCGAAGGGTCTGCTACATCATCTCCGCATTTCGATGCATCGCCTGACGCCAACAAGTACCGCCATTAGCGGTTTCAATTCGGACAGGAGCTACCCAATTGAAAAGATTCGTTTGAAGTGCCAAATTGGCGATCTCCAGTCAGAAGTAACCTGTTACGTCATAGATACGAACACTTCTTACAACATCCTCTTGGGGTGCCCTTGGATACACGATTACATGATCGTGCCTTCCACACTGCACCAGTTCTTCAAGTGTGTCTACAAACACGGCTTTGTGAGGATAGAATTTGTCGACATCGATCCCTTCAAAGGAGTCGAATCCTACTACTCGGATTCCTGCCTATACGAGAAGTCGAAGAGGCACCTGGATGAAGATGTACAAGCTCAAACTGAGACGGTCTCAGGATCAGAAGAACCTCTGATGATCCACCTTCAAGCCCATAAACCTGGCAAATTTGTACCTCGTCTGCCTGATAAGCTATCTCGCGACATCGAAGGTATTCCGAGCTTTAGTCTTACAGCCTGTCCACCAATCTGATCTCCTGGCTCCTCGTTTTGGATAGCTGGTAAAGTAAACTAGCTGAGCCTGGCTTGCTAAAATAAACGGCTCATAAGCTTGATATTGACGGCGATAATTTATGTCAACAAGACCATGTTTGTCAACTCTCCAACCTCGACCTTGGATCGGATCGAACCAGTCACATCTGTACAAGATGATCTTACAAGGTTCTATAGCATAATTGTATGTCAGTTCCACAATCTCCCATAAGACGCCAAAGAAGTCATTACCTGGGTCGACGTCTTTGTAGTTTGAAGATTTTATGCACAAACAGCTATTCTTCGTAGAATCCAAATCCAATAAGTCGTCTCTTATTCGAGCATTTGTTGACTTGAACCTGAAGCCATTTACGCATTAACTTGGCCAGGTCTTCACTTGATAAATTGGTCCCTTGGCTAGAGTTTTAATATACTCATTCTCAAGGATTACCTCCGGACGATCAACCTAAATACCAAATAAACGATGCTAACTTAATTATTCTGTCCAAGTATATACGTACAGAAAAAGTAAATTATGAAGATATCCGTACATATGCTCTCAACCAAAAAGGAAAATGAAGTCTCATTTGCTGTTCTTCTTTCTCCTCGGTTGCGTACGGATTGTTGGACGTTACCTTATCCTTAAACATGCTGAAAAGCAACAAAGCATAGGTATACTAGTTATATGAAGCAACGAAGCACACGAAATAATTTTACTTATCCCTCTAGCTTTTCCACTTCTTTCTCGTCGCAGTTAAGAAATACAAATAACATTGCAGCGCTAACCTCGTCGTCATTTAGATATCTTTTTTTATTTTACCAGATGGTTTTTCATAGGCAGTAAATACTTTTAGCTTTGTCTCATTACCAACTTCATGGCCATCGCTATTTCTAGGAGCTCTTGTTCTGTTTGTAGCAATATGAGGCTAAAAGTACATGGAACAGAAGTTTGAAATCTCCTCAAGGACATATGCTTCACAAATAGAACCCTCCACCCGTGCCTTATTTTTTACCTTCCTCTTGAGGTGGTTCAACTGTCGCTCGAACGGGTACAACCAACAATAATCGACAGGTCCAGCAACAAGAGCCTCATGGATAAGATGAATCGATAAATGCTCCATTGAGTCAAAAAATACAGGAGGAAAAACTCTCTCAAGTTTGCAAACTGTTATGACAATGTCCTTCTCTTGCTTCTCTAAAGGATTGACGAGTAACTTGCAAGAACAAAGATCTCTGAAGAATATGCTAAGCTCTGTTAATGGATCCCAGACTACCGGCGGTAATAATTTCCGAAATACAACAGGAATTAACCTCTCTATGAATACGTGGCAATCGTGGCTCTTCATTCCGGTCAATTTATACTCCTTTATGTAGACACATCTTCTTAGAATGGAGACGTATCCGTCTGAAAATTTCAAGTCCTGGATCCATCTACAAAGTCTCACTTTGTCCTCCTTGTCCAACGAGTTGATTGCCTTAGGCCGAAAAAGCTTCCCCTTCCCGTTGTCTATCATGTGCAATATAGGGCGTCTGCATATTTCGGCTAAGTCCAATCTACCTTCTGATTGTCTTTTGTCTTTCTTTTGACGTCCATTATAGTATTAATTATGTTATCAAACACGTTCTACTCGATATGCATGACGTCAAGATTATGTCTAATCAGATTTGTGCTCCAATATGGCAGATCCCAGAATATACTCCTTTTTGTCCAGTTATGATCTTCGCCAAATCCCTTGCAACGGCTGCTCGTTGTCGGATCTTCAATAGCACTTGGGATTTCTTTTACTTGCTCCCATGTGTCCTCTCTGGACCACATGGGCGGTGGATCGCCCTTCTCCATAGCTCCGGCACGGAAAGCAGTTCTGTTCCTACGGTACGGATGGTTTTTCTCCAAGAACTGCCAGTGACAATCAAAGAAGCATGGCTTTCCTCCGTGTCTCAAAAAAAAGTCTTAGTCTTGTCCATGCAATACGGACATGAAAGCCGACCATGAGTGCTCCATCCAGATAAAATTCCATAAGCCGAAAAGTCGTTGATTATCTATATTAGTGTTGTCCGCATCTGAAAATTCTATTTTTTGGAAGCATCATACGTGTACGCCCCTGTTTCCCATAGCTGCTTCAGCTCATCTATCAACGGTAGTAAGTACATGTCGATGTTTCCCTTTGGGTTGTTCGGACAGGGGATGATAATAATTAAGAATATCTAAGGTGTCTTCATGAACATCCAAGGCGGTAGGTACTACGGAGTGAGGATTACCGGCCAGCATAAATATAGGGAGCCTGAAAGACCAAATGGGGTGAAACCATCAGAGCAGAGCCCCAACCTTACATTATGCGCATCAGAAGTAAAATTAGGATAGGCTCGATCGAAGTGCTTCCACGCTTCTCCATCAGATGGGTGATCCAACACTCCTTCGGTCTGTTGTCGCTTGTGCCAACTCATATTTTTGGCAGTCTCTTTCACCATGAACAACCTCTGCAACCGCAGCATCAACGGCAAGTAGTGCATTAAAGTAGTCGGTCTTCTAGACTTGCCTACAGCAGTTGGTTTGTAGCGATCAGCACCACAAGATCTGCACACTTCTGCATCCTTGTGATCTTTGTAGTAAAGCATGAATCCATTCTGACAGCAATCGATCTTGTCGTATCCCATCCAGAGGAATCTCACCATCCTCTTAGAGCGGTAGAAGTCTTTCGGTAACTTGGCACCCTCCGGTAAGATATCTGTAATCAACTCGAGCACTCTATTATAGTATTCTTACGACATGTTAAAGTCAGACTTTTTGCTCAAGAGCCGAGTGATCACCTCTAACGGTGAATGGTCCTCACAGCCAGGGAACAAAGGAGTCCTTGCATTATCCAGCAACTCCATGAACTTCGAGGCATCGGCATTCGGTGCCTTCTCAGCTGCGTCATGATTGTATGGATCGAAACTACGCTCCGCAGCGTCGAAGACCATGTTCACGTACTCGTTGTCAACACCAATTCGGTTGTGGACATTTACAAAAGGCTCCGCTTGGAATGCTAAAGGTACAAGCTCTCCGTGTGCGGTCCATTGGTGGTAATTCAGAAGGAAACCCTTTGTGTATAAGTGACACGCCACATCCAATTCTGGTTGAAACCTAATGTTCCGACATTTTGCACACGGACACTTAATGTCCATGTCGTCTATGGATTGAGAAAATGCCTTCACGGATTGGAGGAATTATTCTACTTCGACGATGTATTCATCTCGCACACCGCACCTGTCATCTCGAATGCGGTTGTACATCCACGAACGGTCTAGTAGATACATGGATATAGCCATTTCTAGATATCTGTAAATATGAATAAACTTCAAAACTGAAACAAATATACTATATACAACATACTATATATATACATATATACTGCGAGCCCCCTCGGGGCCCCACCCCGAGCAGCAGACCCCCAACCCCACGAGCAGCAAGAAGGTCCTAACCCGACGTACGGCCGTGACTTGGGACCATTCCTATCAGTATCGGAATCAAGGAAAATAGGCGACGACATTAACCAACCAACAAAACTACTTGTTACAAATATCAGCACTATCTGTGGTTTCGAATCGGAGTATCAGTATTTTTCGGTGTCAGAAAACAAATAATTATTACTAAATTATCAGATTTTTCGGCACTATCGGTGCCCCTGACCCAGTCCCCCCACACCCTCCCCCCTACACCACTCCTAACCCTAATACGAACCCCACCCTTCACCCTGCTTCCTTCCCCCACCAACCACCCCTAACCCTAACCCTTCCCTCCTGCCAGCCCCCCTCCTCACCCCCATCCGCCCTCACCCCCCCGCCCCCCCCACACACACACCACCCATAACCTGAACCCTAACCCTCCCCTCCCCCCAGCCCCCCTCCTCACCCCCAGCCGTCCTCACCCCCCTGCCCCACCCCCCAGCCACCCTCCCACTCACCACCCAACCCGCATCCCCTTGCCCCTCACCCCCCCATCGGACCATTCCTCACCCCCAACCCCCTGTCCCACCCCCCCAGCCCCCCCTCTTGTCACCTACACCCCCAACCACCAACAACCAAAATAGAGAGAGGGGGAGTCACGTATTGGAGAGGGAGAAGAGTCGCCGGAGGAGTAAGAGTTGCCGGAGAGAGTGAGAGCGCCGGAGGGGGGAAGGAAGAGAGTAAAATAGGGAAAAATGAATCGTAGGGGGGCAATTTAATTTGAATTTAGCGACGTTCATCCTAACGTCGCTAAATTAGTCGCTATTAGCGACGTCATAGCTACGTTTCGCGACGACTAGCTCATCTAACAAATATTCGTCTTGTCACGTCGCTATGTTCGTCGCTAGTAGCGACTATTAGCGACATTTTACTTAAACGTCGCTAATGTGCAAAATTTAGCGACGTTATGCGAATGTCGCTAAATTTACGTCGCTAATGGAGCAGATTTTAGTAGTGATTAGATCAAATGGTTTTGATCAATGTCGAGTCATGAACTCAAGTTGGAAGTTAGGTCTAGAATTACGGTAAATAATCAAATAGCCTAAATTGACCCAAAGTTGTGCGAAGTTAAATAAATGCTAGGGGACAAGTTTGGATGGGACATGATATCTCAAATTGAAGGATGTTTCGAGAGATGAGCATGTATTGTGCTCCAAAAATCAAAGACACGAAAAAGTACATATATAATCATATTTAAATATACATATAACCTAATAATTAAATACTATAAAATAAAATAAAAAATAATTCCCAAAAATCAAGGTCCTTACATTCTACCCACCTTAAAAGAATTTCGTCCTCAAAATTAAAATAAGGCTAACTAACAAAAAATTGCGCTAGGATAACAAGGAATAGTTCAAGAGATACGCTAGGTCACTATGGTGTCTCCCATTCAAGTAATAATCGATCCTAAACTATTTGATTTTTGCACCATCTCTATCCTAAAATTATAGATGGTTCTCTCTAATTGCTCTTCTTAGTACTGACGGTCTTGCAATAATCACATTGAAGGTTTGTCCTCCTAACCATATTACTATTACAGCTATATAAGTCTCTTTTTACCTAACCATGTTAAGTGATACCTACCAATCCGTCTAATCCTAATTTATAATTGGCAGGGTATAATAATAAATAGGTTGGGTTAGGCTATTTCTAGTTTCAACTCGTAGAGGGTCAATCCCTACACAAACTTCCACTCTATTTTTGATCAAGCGACTACCATAAGAGGGCTAACCTAGTATGATCGCATATTGATATCTATACTGAGGACTGTTTGCCATTGATTGTAAAAGTACAGAACAATTATCGGAGGACTGAACTTAGACTCATAATACAAACTCGCTCGTACAAAGAAAGCCTAGGGACGAAAACCTAGGTACAGCAGTCTAAGTACGATTGTTTATTTTAGATTCTGGGGGTGACGAAAGAGGCTCGGGAAAGCGACGGCCGCTCTGCCTTACTCCTTGGACGATCGGTACGCAGCCTTGACTCGGAGAAGATCTGCTTGGTCGTTGATGAAGAAACGCCTTCTTGCGCTCTCTCTGATTGCTCTCCTGGCTTCTCTCTCTCTGTGTATTCCCTCTCTGACTATGGGGGAAGTCTCTCTGTGTATACGTATTCTTCTCTGATTTTTTTTGTTTTTTTGTATATCTCTCTATATCTCACAAGGGAATAGCACCTTGCTATTTATAATAGTGGGATATGATTACTAGGGTTGCCAATGATTAGCTCTTGGAGATGGCGGCAGCCTGGGGATTGATCAATCCAGACCGTTCGTTTCTGATTGTGACGAATCAGAACCATTAAGGGTAGATTACACCAAATCTCTATTAGCAATTAATGCTGATTGGCATAAATCTTCCTTATAATGATTCTCTAATATCTGCGAATAAATCAAATTTATTCTCCTGCCACGTGTCCCAGATCATTAGGATTCGACCCGATCTTGGATTGCCATAAATCTGGAAGATTGATCGGCTGAGGACACGTGTCCTGAGAGCCAATGGTGAGACTGGAACCGCATACAGATTGGGCCGCATAAGATTTGGGCCGCATGAATTTTGGGCCGCATAAGACTTGGGACACGTATCAGGGCTGTCTGGGCAGTGGCCCCCTCCTTCAGACTTCTGAACCATATGATGAGCCGCATGAACCGCATAATTGTGTGTCTGCTTGAGCCGCATGGGCATGATCTTCTTGAGCCGCATAGGAATGATTCCACTCGAGCCGCATGGGACAGCTTCACTCTGAACCGCATGGGAAGTCTTCACTTTGAGCCACATAAGCACACCCACGTGGCAGGGCCACGTGGCATTTTGTTGCTCTCGGGGGATCGTGTCAGAGATTTCTTTCTCTTCCCTAGAGATTCATCATTATGACAGAGTCATAATTACCTGCTTTTGTGTCAGGTCTGTCAACTTTTCAGAGGATTCAGCCGTCAAAGCAATTAATGCAGCATGGATCGGAGGGGAGCACTGTCACGCCACATGTCTTCTGAACCGCATAGATGCCTCCGGCCGCATAGCTCCTTATGCCGCATGACTCCCGAAGCCGCATGCATTTTCTGAGCCGCATGGGTCTTTCTTGGCCGCATGAGTTAATTTCTTTAGTATTTTCTATGCTTCTACAGGACCCCCTTCAAAGTTTTCAATTTATAAAATTGAAATACTTTGAACAAGAAGCATGGCTGTATTGGCCGCATATGCAATCATGACCGTATAAGAGTCTAGCCGCATGAATTATTCAGCCGTAGGGGGTGTATTAGCCGTATAGATGGTCCAGTCCATGTGTGCGGGTCATTATTTATCTCCAAGTTGCTTCAGCACCGTCTTGGTAGGAGGAATCTCAAGGTCAGTTCATTAAATCCTTTTAGATTTGATGCCTTGGGTGAATCTTGGAGACGAAACCCAAGGAGTCGGTTTCGCTCTTTAAGAGTCGGTCATTGGCCCACGTGTCCGCCTTCTCCCCACCTCCTATAAATAGGAGGGGTTTTGAAGAGAGAGAAGACTTCTTTATTTTCTTTCTTCTCTTATCTCGCTTGCCTTTCTTTTCTTCGATAATGATGGCTCCTAAGAAGATCGTGGCAGTGAAGGGCAAGAAGGCGGCCTCCACTTCCACCTTGGGTGCGGTTGCTGCCCCATCCGTCGTCGTGCCTGCTGTTCATCCTGACGTCCATCCCCCCATTGTTGGTAAGGACAATGTATGAATTAAGGAACCCCAACCGCCATGGCTACGTCGCATACTTTATGCACGAGCCTTTGTAAATCGTATGTTCGCCCTACGGCTGAGCTGCGAACCGTATAAGAAAAATCATTGTGTCTGTATGTGCGCCTTATTAGTGAAACCGCATAGGTGGCGCATAGACTTTTATTGTGCGGAGCCGCATAAGCAGTCTTTTGAACTGGAGCCGCATAGGGCTTTCAGGAGCTGCATACGACTTCTGAGAACTTCATGGGGGCATGGATATTTTCTTGAGCTGCATGTGGTTTGAAAACACCTAATCAGCTCTTTTTTTATTCTTTGTTTAACTTATTTTTTCTTTGTCTGTTCTTCAGTGAATTTGCCGGTTAACGCCGCCGGAGAACTCTTGGTGGGTAGCGCTCAAGCTGCTCTCGGCTATAGGTACGACCATATTGTTCAGCACGTGGCGAATCAGTTTCCGAGCGATGAGCCTATGGCCAGATTGAATGCCATCAAGAATCAGCCTTTCCATTTCCTTAATGCTATGATGAACTCCGGAAATTCGAAGGAAAGTTTTTGAAGCCTGCGTTCTTTTTTGGAGACGCCTTGACCGTGGAGAATGATCATGTTCTGGAGGTGTTGGAGGATTAGAATTTTGTTTCTAACGGGATGGCGATCCGCATCCCTCAGATAGAGCGACACTTTCCATTATCTTGGTTCGATATGCTCCCTTTGGACCGGAAGATGGAGGGGACTCTAACCCCTACCAGGAGTGGGATGTTCGTGGGGAACATCCGTTATAATAACCATCTGAAGTCCATAGTTGCTGGCAAGGTGCATACCAGTTGTTCTGTGACAGGGTTGGTCCCAGGTTCTTTCCTGAATGTGGCAGGTCCTAACTTCACGTTTTCTACCGCCGATACTTTTATAAATCGACTTGCCCGGAAAGGCTCCTATCCCGTTGGTCGGTTGACGTTTCCTGGTTGGATACACCCTATTCCCTCGTGGATCAATTTATCTACCTGGATCCTGCAGAAGTATGAGGCTTTTTTGTACGAGATTGGCCTGTACCACGCTATCCGGGGTACCAGTCATGGCTTGTTCATAAACAAGAAGCTATTTATGTCCCTGCTGGAAATGTATAATTGTCGTACAGGGACCTTTTACACACCTGTAGGGGAGATGGGACTTGCGCTCCATGAAATGCATGTGGTCTCCAAGCTTTCTTGGGGGGACGAAGCGTTTGAAGCATATACTCCCACTAATGAGGAACTCGAAGATTTGGAACGACGGTATCCTGGCTTTGCGGCCCTTTATCAGGAGATATTGTGTCATTATAACACATGCCATCAGATAACCCATAAGGATAACCTGGAAGGGAATGCTCCCTACACCAAGGATTGGGTGCATTATCTCTTCTCAGCAGATGCCTCAGGTCTGGTTACCTCTCGTCACCCTAGGTCTCGGGAGGCGGTCAAAGAATTGGTGTCATCTACTAGTGGCAGATTCGGGAGCCAAACCGACACGTTCGATTACTTTTACCAGGATACTCAAGAGATGTCTTAGAAAGCGCTTCTGACAGGATTTTTGATAATCTGGCTACGAAATTGTGTAGTCTCGGGAGGAACCGGTTCTATTGAGAGAATTAGTTGTAACTTTATCCTTCCGGCTGTGAAATTAGTCTTGCGAATCAGGCTAGCTCTGCTTCTGGCTATGGTGTGTAGCATACACCGTGGCCTTCGTACCTTCACGTCCAAAGTCATTGCCCGCGATGTGACCAAGGATTTTGAACGAACTGAGTTACCTTATCATTATTTGATGGGGTGGCTGCTGATACATTATCCATCTTTGATGAGGTCGGGCTCTGAGGGCGGTGCGACTGATGATGACGCCCTTATCTTCCGTTACCGTGATGAGCCTTGGGAATGTGAGGCCATGCGGGTTTGTCGGATGGTCTTGGCAAGGGCAGATAAGTATCATATTTTCGTATCCGTCCCTCGCTTTTCTACCAGGGACATAGAGACTGTGCATATAGACGGTATTGCGCCTCCTCAACTTCTGGATGGCCAGATGCTCTTATGGTTGCGTAACATCCGTACCTCGCATCTGGTGTACCGTAACCGCAATGCTATTTTTTTGGAGCCGTATCTGCCTAGCAGGTTTGCCCGGCAGTTTGGGTACAGCCAACTTGTTTAGACAGCCCCAGCTCTTGTCTGGGTTATGAGGGAAGTCTTCTTGATGGTATCAGAGCTTGGCAATATTATGATTCGTTCCATACTCGTACCATTTTCTCGGTCCCTGCTATTAAGGAGTCAGTGGAGATCTTGCATATGGCGGCTCTATATCATGTCATGGCGAACAAGCCCCCGGTCGGTTTTAACCCAGGTACCAGTTTTCCTTGCTGGCACCGGTCTGGAGGAAGGCTCTCAAGGGGCCAAGAAAAGAAAGACTAGAGCCGAAGTGCCAGATTTGGATTCCGCTGCTGAAGATGATGAAGACAACGAGCATAATGAAGATGACTCTATCCTTCCAGTGGTAGGCGCAGAGGTGGATCAATTGCATGTTTTATCAGATGAGATGCTGAGGGATCAGTTTCTTGTTGCGCCTGGTCCTATCCCGAAATGTAGCAGGCAGGTTCCTCCTGTAAGCAGTGTTTCTCGATCCCGGAAGCTGGTTGCGACTAGGCACCGTCTGCCAGCCACAAAAGAGAGTGGAGAAGAAATTAACCCCCGCGTCAGAGGTAACAAAACTGCTCTCGACCCCTTTTTCCTTCTTTCCTTTGAGTTCAATCCTGATTGTCTTCGTTCCCTCTTTTAGGTGTCGGGGGAAGAAGAAGAGTTTCAGGATGTCGGGGCGGTGACCCAGGATGACGGGGACTCCTATGAGCCTGTTCCTACTCAAGAGGACGCAGATCAATCTGTATTCCCCTTCAAGGTGACGGGGTCAGGGGACGTGACTGAGTTTAACTCGGGGATCGCGGGTGGGGGGACCATGCCAGTTGTGGATGAGCTACGACCTTCATGCCCCTCCCCTGGTAAGATTAGTCGAATCTTAACCCGTGAGGAAGCCTATCTGCTCTATCATCATGTCCTTCGGGTTACATCGATTGACTGTTATTCTGGACATTCAGGTCCTGCCCCTTCAGTGCCGAGGATGGACGTCGTCGAGACAACCCCAACCGAAGGGGCATCGGTGGAAAGGGGTGTACTTTCTCACTGCCCGACTCGTTTTGATGGGCCTTCTGGGGGCCCAAGTTTAACGGGCCAGTTCTCGGGGCAGTCGGGGCAGGGAACAATGGTCTTCGCATCATCCTCTGCTCCAATGGCTTCGAGAATCGACCTTCTTTCCTGTCGAGCATCCAAGCTCTCCGGGCAGCGAAAGACGAGTTGGCCGCTATTCATGCATCGTTCTGTTCGGACTCCGCTCCCTTGGTGGCGAGCTCTAGCGTTAATCCTCCGACGTTGCCGCTCCGGCTTCCCCTGACGCCCTCCTCTGCTGAAGTTTTGAACGACGCGTTGCAGGACGTGGTTGTCAGTTTCCATCGTCATTTGAAGAGGGGAATCAAGGCCGCTATAGAAAGAGGGACCTCTTTTACCTTGGCCCGAAGATGCGCCCATGGTCAAATAAACATCCTTAGGGATCTTCCTGATGATGCAGGAATGGCTTCGCTTCTGGAGACGAAATTGCTGGAGGCTGATCAGCTGGTGTCCGAGCTTCGAGTATTGCGGCAGGCTGATCTGCCTACTGTTATAAACGAGGAGAGGAATTCCCCTATTGCTGTTATAGAGAGGACCAGAGCGGCTCGAGATACGACCAGACCGGCCGCACTGAAGGATCTCAGCGACTTAGCTGATCGGTATGATCAATTGAGTTATGCGACCGAAAATGTTGTGGCTCGGGAGGAGTCTATCTCTCGTGAGATTACCGAGACGCGGGAGCAGATCCTTGCGCTTCAGAAGAAGTTGACTTTCCTGGAGTCTGAGCTTGAGACTGCCGCAATGACAGGGGGCTAATTGTTCAGGAAGCTGACAGGGTTACTCAAGCTTCGACTGACCTGGAGGCTGTCTTGAAGAAATTGGAAGATGACTGTCAGGCGCTCCTGGATTTGGACAATGAGGAGCGGTTACTCCAGGAGGCCGAGCGTCGTGCTCGACAACGGATTGAGCGGGAGACCACCTCAGTGAGAGACCGCCTCCTAGAATTGAGTAACACTGAAATGTAGTCGGCCTTTTCTTTTCCCTTCTTTTTCTTTCTCTTCTCTTATTTTTTTTTGAAAGGGACGTGGTCCCGAAATATGTAGTACTTCTTTTCTTCCTTCAAATAAAGAGTATTTTCCATTGTACCCTTCATTTGTATTGCCTGTTGTGCCTGTGATATTGTGGTAATGTTCTCCCCCGCATAGGGGATATATTTGTGGACCTGTTACCCATGGCGTACCTTAGTTTTAGGTAGAGATAACAAGTTTCGGTCAGGATACCTGAAGCAGCCATAGCAAAAGTGTCATGGGTGCTCTCGGTATTAAAAAAAGAATTGTCGTAGAGCAGCTGGGCTCCTGGGGCATGATGATGTGATAGGTTTGTGTTAAGAAATTTAGCTGAGGATATTTGTGGGCCTATTACCCTTGGCATACCCTGGTTTAGGATACGGATAATAGGATGAAGGGGAACTGGCATACTTGCTCAGAGGTAACGAGGACATGGCAAGTAGGAAAGTTTTTCGAACGTAGAGTCTTCCTGTTCAGAGGTAATGAGTACATGGCAGGAGCGAACTCGACGGAGGGTATTGGTGGTCAACAGAGGACATTTGTGGTCAACAGGGGACATTTGTGGTCAACAGAGGACATTTGTGGACCCATTACCCTTGGCGTACTCCGGTTGTGGGTACAGGTAATAGATCGAAAGGGGATCATCATACTTACTCAGAGGTGATGAGGACATGGCAAGTATGAAGGTTTCTTCGACGGAGCCTTCCCATTCAGAGGTAATGAGGACATGACAGGAGTGGGCTCAATGAAGGGGGGTACGTAGAATAACTCAGAGGTAATGAGGACATGGAAATTCTATGTAGGGTGATTTGTTTTTGGCGGAAATGGGACGACTCAGAGGTGATGAGGACATGGTCGTCTTGGAAATTTGTGGATCCGCTACCTTTGTTGTGCACTGGGAGTGCAGGTATTAGATCATGAGGGAGGATCTCTTGTAGGAAGAAAGTTCAGCGGTATGATTATACATGACTTTCTTTCAAAAGAGTGACCGGGATGTAAGTTCAGGGGTACCGATGGGCACATAACTCGACAATCCATGAATGTTGGAATCAAAGTGTAAGTTCAGAGGTACCAGCAGGTACATGACTTGGGAATTTGGGATATCTTTATGGAAGAAGGGCATGAGTTCAGCGGTACACGCGGGTACATGACTTGAAAATCTGTGAATGTTGGAATCAAAGTGTAAGTTCAGAGGTACCAGCAGGTACATGATTTGGGAATTTGGGATATGAGTTCAGCGGTACAAGAGGGTACGTGACTCGATAAGTTGGAAAATTAAGGGGTTAAGTTCAGTGGTACCAGCGGACACATGACTCAAAACTCTAGAAAATATTGTTTAAACATAGTATTTTTTTAGGAACTTGCCATTGACGGGTAATATGAGCAAGTCTCCGTTCTGCTTGGTGAGGCGGTAAGCACCATTGGAGAACACGGCCTCGATAATAAATGGGCCTTCCCATTTTGGCTGGAACTTGCCGGTGGTCTTGTGAGTCATGACCATTGGCCTCCTGACTGCCAAAACAAGATCGCCCACTTGGAATGTTCTGACTTTGGCCTTTTTGTTGAAGGCTCCTGAGATGCGTGCTTGGTATAATTCGTTCCTTTGCTGAGCTAGGAGGCATTTTTCATCTAAGGCCTCTAACTCTTGTAGTCGACGTCGGTAGTTATCATCCGTTGTCAATTGATAAGTGAGGGCGACTCGGAGTGAGGGAATCTGAGTCTCTAATGGAGAACTGCCTCACTCCCGTACACCAGAGAGAATGGTGTATTCCCGGTGGCTGTTCGAACCGTGGTGCGATAAGCCCATCAGCACTCGCCGATCTTCTCGTTCCAGTCGCGTTTGTTGGAGGAGACAAATTTTTTGAGGAGTTTGATGATTGTTTTGTTGAATACCTCTGCTAACCCGTTTGCTGCCAGGTTGTATGGTGTCGAAGCGACATTCTGAATGCGGTGTTTGTCGCAGAATCGGTAGAATACGTGGCTTATAAACTGCAGACCATTATCATGGATGATCCTTCGGGGCAGTCCAAAGCGGTAGATGACGTGGTGCTTCAGGAAGCAGATTACGTTCGAAGTCTTGACTTCGGCGAGTGGGACAGCTTCTGCCCACTTTGAGAAGTAATCAGTGATCGCAAGTATGAAGCGATGTCCTCGGGAGGAAGGTGGGGTGATTGGACCAATGATATCCATTCCCCATGCTTCGAATGGCCATGACGCTACTGTCGGATATAGAAATTCGGATGGTTGGTGAATGAAGTCTGCGTGGACTTGGCAGGCCTTGTATTTTCGGGCATAATCTATTGCATCAGCCACCATCGTGGGCCAGTAGTAGCCCATCCGGTGAAGGCAGTCTTGCAGCTTAGGGCCAGGCTGATGGGCCCCGCAGACACCGTCATGAGCCTCTCGTACGGCTTCTTTGGCTTCTGCGTTCGACAAGCACCGAAGTAGTAATCCGTCGTAGGAGCGGCGATACAGCATTTTCGTCTCTGTATCGTAGAAGAATCTGAGAGAACGCCGTCTGATAGAAGTAGCCTCCTTCGGGTTCTCGGGCAGGATGTCGTAGACCACGAAGTCTATGAATGGTTGTCTCCAGTCTGGCGCTTCGTCGATCATCTGAGCAGAATAACTCGCCATGGCTTGAATGTTGTTCTTGGGGCAGACCAGCTCATGGCCGATTACATCGACCGAATGATGAGAGTGGTTTGGCACTGCTAGGGAAGCAGCCAGGCCTGCTAGGGCATTAGCTTCGATATTTTGGAGTCTGGGGACGTGTTCGATGAAGAATCCCTCGAATGATGAGATAATGTTGATCGCTATTTGGTGGTAGGGGATCATGTCTTCATGGCGGACTTCGTACGTCCCCCGAATCTGGTTGACGATTAATTGCAAATCGTCGTATGCTTCAAGGTATTCTACCCCCAGTTCTCTTGCGAGTTGGAGGCCAATGACCAAAGCGTTGTACTCGACCACATTGTTAGAGCAGGGTTCCGTGAGAAAGTAGGTACGATTGATCAGTAGCCCGGTAGGAGAGACCAATACTACTCCGACTCCAACGACGATGTTTCCCTTGGGTCCGGTTCTTGAAGCGCCATCGAAGAACATCCGCCATATGTTATCGTGGGTGGTTGTATTTGAATCGGCGACCTCATCTGGGATTTTTTCGTATATTCTGGATGATTTCGATCCTGGATGGGCTGCCAAAAAGTCTGCCAGCGCTTGACCTTTGACAGCCTTCTGCGGGACGAAGATCAAATGATAGGGGGACAGCAATATCGCCCATGTAGCGAGGCGGGAGCTGAGTGCCCCTGGTTTGGTCATGAGGACCCTGAGAGGGTTGATTCGTGAGATCATATATATGGTTTGCCCCGTGAAATAGTGCCGTGCCTTTTGAATGGCGAATACCAGGGCGAGGCATTCTTTCTCCACAGCGGTGTATCGGTGTTCGGGCCCGACCATCATTCGGCTGAGGTAGTAAATGGCCTGCTCGTGGCCTGCGTCGTTGTTTTGTGCCAGCAGGGCATCGAAGGAGTGTTCTATTGCTCGTACATAGAGCAGGAATGGTTTTCCAGGGACCGGGGCCACCAGGACTGGAGGATTTGATAAATATTCTTTGATGTCATCCAAAGTGCGCTGGCATTCCTCGTCCCATACGAATGAGACTCCCTTCTTCATGAGGTGGGTGAACGGTCGGCATCGCCCGGAGAGGTTGGAAATGAACCTCCGGATATAAGCTAGCCTCCCTTGGAGGCCTCTAAGTTTACGGAGATTTTTCGGAGGACCCATCTCCATGATTGCCCTCGTTTTCTCGGAGTCTACATGGATACCCCGTGCAGTGATGATGAAGCCCAAGAACTTCCTGCTAGATACGCCCAAGAACGATTTTGTAGGGTTCATCTTCAGATTGTGGGCTCGCATTAAGTTGAACACCGTTCTCAGGTCTTGCAGATGATCTTCCTTACGGCGACTCTTGACGGCGATGTCGTCGACATAACATTCCACTGTCTTACGCAAATGTTCTCTGAAAATGATACTCATGGCTCGTTGATATGTAGCGCCAGCATTCTTTAGACCGAATGGCATGACTGTGTAGCAGTATGTGCCAATCGGGGTTTGGAATGAGGTGTGCTTTTCGTCGTTGGGAGACATCTTGATTTGGTTGTACCCCGAGAATCCATCCATGAATGACATACGTTTAAAGCCACATGTATTGTCGATCATGATGTCTGTGATAGGAAGGGGAAATTCATCTTTGGGGCATGCCTCGTTCAGGTTGCGGAAGTCGATGCAGATTCGAATCTTCCCATTCTTCTTGAGGACGGGTACTATATTGGCGACCCAATCAGGATGTTGCTCTTCATGAATGAAGCCGCTGGCTATTAGCTTGTTAACTTCGGCTTCGATCGTGTCCATGACGCCTGGGCAGAAGCGTCGTTGTTGCTGCTTGACTGGCTTTGCATCTGGCCGTATATTGAGTTTGTGGAGAGCGATGTCAGGATTTAACCCCGGCATGTCTTCATAGCTCCAGGCGAACACATCAATGTATTCTCTGACAAGTTCTAACAGCGACTCTCGTTCTTCGTCAGTTAGGCTTTTACTGATAAAGATCGGTTTTGGAGAAGATTCGCTGCCGAGATCCACTTGTATGACCTCATCTTCAGTAGGAGGTTCTCTCAGTTTGAACCGCTTTTCCTATTGTGCATCTAATTACTGGGCCCATGGCTCTAGCTCAAGGATTTCGGGGATGTCTTCGTCTTTCTCGTAAGCGTCGGTGAATGCCATGTTGACTGACATGACTTGTCTGAACACATCTCCGATGCTGGTATCTGAGTCGGAAGTCGGTGATCCGGTTGAATGTGACTGCCAGTCGCATTCTTCATCTGAGCTTTCAGGGGTCGTAGTAGGCGTTACATACCCTAAACCGCATCGGGTTTTGTTATAGTAGTTCCGTGGTTTGCCCGCCGGGGCTGGCGTCTTCAAAGGTAAACGTCGTCCAGTGCCGTAGTTCAGTTCTGGCGTTGTCTCTAGATCATACCCCTGTTTCTGCATGAGATATTTGGATTGAGGGCTATAGAGATACAGAGGCAGTCTTCCAGCATCTGACCCGAAGTCGACTTCTCCCATGGCGAGAGGATGCGGGTTGTTCGTCCGGCCGAAGATAATTGGGTGGTCCCCTTCCTCGATTATTCGGTAAGCATCTTCTACGGGAGTAAGCTGGATCGCGGTGTACACATTTGTCACCTGTGTGTGTAGGTGAGTGCCTATATCGTGTTCCATAGCATACATTGTACATAGCTTATCGAGCTCGGTGTAGTTCAAAGATAACCCTTTATTGATGAAGTAAGGTATCTTTTCTAGGGGGATTACATCATCTGCGGAGGGAACGTCAGTGTTGGCAGCCACATACTTGGCTAGCTCTGGTTCCTCTTCGGCTACCCCCTGTGTGAATGAAGATTGAGAGGGCGTCCTAGTCAGCTTGATCTTCAGAGGTTCAACTGACGGAGCGGAGTGTGGGGTTGTCGGTAGACTAGCAACCCCCAGTCTGGCACTTGATATGGAGTGAGGGGTGGCTGGTTCGCTTGAAGTGTCAGACCTCGCATCGGGTGACGACCTTTCTTAGGCAGGCGTATCGTCAGAGGCCTATCGGAGGGATTGAGTTTCTCTGTTTGGGATTGTTCGACTCTCGGTAATCTGATGGTAAGTGGCCCTGTCGTGGGTCTCGGTACCTGGCCGGACCTTGGCATCCGGATTCTCAACTGCTCTTCCTGTGCCGAGAGGCTGATCGCGTCCTTACGCAGCGTGGCCGTAAGGGCTGCGGACTTGCCTGGTTTACGAGCCTGGAGGTGGATTGTCAGAGGTTCTTCTGATCCCGTAGTTGCTTCAACATCAGTTTGTTTATTTCCTCCTTCAAGGTGCCTCTTCGATTTTTTGTATAGGCAGGAGTCCGAGTAATAAGATTCGACCCCTTTGAAGGGATCGATGTCAGCAAATTATGTCCTCACGAAGCCGTGCTTGTCGGCATATTTGAAGCATTGGTGTAGCGTGGAGGGCACGATCATGTAATCGTGTATCCAAGGGTGCCCCAAGAGGATGTTGTATGAAGTGTCGGCATCTATGACGTAGCAAGTGACTTCTGATTGGAGATCGCCAATCTGACATTTCAGACGGATCTTCCCGATTGGGTAGCTCCTGCCCGAATTGAACCCGCTGATGGCGGTGTTTGTAGGGGTCAGACGATGCATCGAGATGCGAAGATGATGCAGTAGTCCTTTTGGAATGATGCTTATGGAAGACCCAGGGTCAATGTGCATCTGGTCCATCTTTATGTCGCCGATGTAGCCTGTGTAGTATAATGGGCGATCGTGTAGATTAGTCTTGATGAGCATGTCTTATGGAGTGAAGACGATGTTGGGCATTGCTCCCGTACAGGCACTGTCTTGGAGGTCTGCGGGCTAATTTTCTCCCGTGAGGTTGACCTGAGCCAGGTACGCGTCGGCATTTTGAAGTGCATCGCTCAAAGCTGTACGGACATCCTTTGAAATCCTCAGGAGTTCATATAAGGACAATTTGGCCGGTGTATTGGCCAATTACGCCAAGATGTCGAAGTTGTAGGGCCTCTCCAGCCCCTGAGATGTTTCCTTTCGGAGGGATTTGTCGAAGCGAGTCTCCTTCGGCCTAGGCTTGTCGGTCGTCGAAGGCTGAGCCGGTCCCGGAGCATCCGTGGTAGTGGGCGGATGATCATGAGTCGAGTTTTCAGCCACAGGTTGAGATTGTGCTCCGGATCGAATAACAATGGCCGTGACTTCCTCTTCATCTGCTGAGGTGGTACGGCAGGATCTGACTTTTCCACTTTTCTTTTTAGAAGATAGAGTGGACTGAGTTACCTCGTGGACTAGGTTCGGATGGACCCACATGATTTCCCCTCGTGATGTGGTGAGGGGTACTAGACCAGCAGCTTGAGCAGGCAGGAGATTAGCAATCTCCATCGTTGCCAGAGGGATGGGTATAACCCCGTCCTGGGTCTCTGTTGGAGGGAAGCTGCCGAATTGTACGGACACCATGTTGGCTGCCACGGTTACCTCCTCGAAATCGATGGCCAGAGCGTTTGAATCGATGAGGTTTTGGTTATATCGTTTCAGTTGGTAGCAGTCGTGCGTAGCATGGTGGACGTAGCGGTGGTAATGGCAGAACTTTGGGTTCTCCAGATCAGCCGGCCGAGGCTCCCGTCTTGGTGGAGGAAGCTGAATCCTATCTCCTTGTATGAGCATGTCCAAGATAGGCTTGACGTGACCGTCTTTAAAAGAGTAAGTGATTTGAGGCCATTGTTTGTCCGCAGGTTGCGACTCAGGCTTCTGGGCTGTATCGGCCACCATAGCCTGCTTGCCTCTGTTGTCTCGGTTGTTGGAAGGGCTACCCCCATTGTCGTTGGTGGTGCTGGGACGCTTGCCCTTATTCTCTCCCTCTGAAATATGTAATCCCAGTTGGCGAGCCTTCTTTAATCGTTCTTCGGCACTTGTAGCACTAATGATAAAAGCCTTCCAGTCCTTGAATTGACTCTCGCCCATCCAGAGACTGATTGTTGGGAGTAGTCTCTTTTGGCAAATTTGATCAAGGAAGAGTCCGGGTTGCCAGATGGTAACTTCATTGCGGTTTGACGAAACCGCTCAATGTAATTCCTCGTCAGCTCTTTCTCTCCTTGAATGGCATCCATGAGGGTAGACATCGTGACGTCCTGTCCTACCTTATAGAACCTCTCCAAGAACAGGCGTTTGAAGCCAACGAAGGAATGGATGCAATTATCCGGCAGGTTGCGGTACCAATCGAAGGCGACTCCTTCCAATGCCCCAATGAATAACCGGGTGAGGATAGCGTCATCATGGGGGAGATGGTCGGTAGTGACCTCAAAGTAAGTGATGTACCGACTTACTGAAGTCTTGCCATCATATGGGTTGATATTGAACGGCTTATATCTTGGTGGAAAGGGAACATCCCTCCATTCAGCAGGATATGGTTACCGTATCCTGAGGTCTTGAGAGTTTTCTCGGGCATGGAACATTGCTCGGAGCTCCTGAACCTCTCTTCTTACTTTTCGGGCCTCGTTTGTCGCGGTAGGGGCCGTTATCTCGGGAGGATTATTGCCCGGGTTCGGTGCCGCTGAATTTGAATCTACGTTGATTGCGGGACCCGTGCTTGTCTGGCCAGGTGTCACCCCCTGCAGGTTAGGAAGCGCCGCTTTGATCTCGTCTACAGACTTGACCAAGGCGTGCAATATGGCCTCCAAAGTGTCGATGCGCTGGCGATCCCCGGAACTGCCTTGATTGTTGTCTGTCATGAACACCGTCTTCACATGAGGAGTGACGGAAGGAGTGGTGGAGGATGTACCCTCCGAGTCGTACCAGTGCATCGAGAAATCATCAGGATATGTGGGGATGTTCTCTTCAGGTTCGGACTCGAAAGGAACACTACCCCCAGCTTCGGAGCTTGCTTCGTCTAGGATGTCCTTGGGGACGTCGGTATCTGTTGTATCCGTCGGAGGATTTGCTTCCTCCAGTCCGTATTCCTAGAATGTCGGATTGTCGTGGATGTTTGGAGGAGTGCTACCCCCAGTTCTGACAACCCCCAATGTTGTAGACGACGAACTTCCTACTGCAGCAGTTTTTGTCTTCGAACGGGTGTGTTGAAATACTCCAGAGGAGGATAACCCTTTAGACGACGGTTTCTTAGCTGCAGTAGTCGACACCTTTGGGCTGGAGATGCTCGTTTTCTTCCCTCTTCCCTTGGCGAAAACTTTCTGTGCGGACTTGCAGGAGACAACAGGAGGTGCCTCGTCTTCTGAGCTCGGATGATGTAGTCTTTGGAAGACGGATGGCCGGTCTTCCGTCACCGCCGCGTTGCTGCAACAGCAGTTGACGACGATCTGGGTGCATTGATGTCCGTGTGAGGGCTCTTTACACCCCGAAGCTCCTTCTCTTTTCTTGTGTTTGTGGAGGATAACCTCACGCAGGTCAGAGGAACCACTTTGTTTGTTTGCCACCGGGGGCTGGACTTGAGTGGTTTATACAACTTCCCATCAGAGGCCCGCGTGATAATCAGCGAGACGCCCCGATAGTCAGAGGTTGGGGCAGTCGTCTGGACTTGATGAGCCCGCACTGCCCTAGACTTCCTCCTTTTAGCACTTGTGGGTGCGTAATAGGAGGAGTCTAAATCGAATACAACAGAGTCTGGATTATCATCCAGAGAATGATCAGAGTCAGGACCGTATGAAAGCCGGTCGAAGACTGATCGAGAGAAGCGTGGGACGGAGGCTATGCAACTAGCATTGGGTACCGTGCAGGCTGTCTGCATGCGGCTGTCTTTTGTTGTAGGATGAGTCTTTATGCGGCTAGGAGTCACGACCGTGCAGGCTGACCGCATGCGGTTGGCATCTGTAGCCGCATCGTTTTTCTGCAAGCGATTGACTTTAATAGCCGCATGAGTCTCATCCGTGCGGTTGGCAACTGTAGCCGCATAAGTTATACGGCTGACAGATGTGGCCGCATGAGTTTTCTTTATGCGGTCGGCGGTTGTAGCCGCATGGGCTTTCTCCCTGCGGCTAATACTCTTCTGCGGCTCGGATCGCGTAGAGTTCCTCTTTGCCCCTGCAAGTCCAGCATCATATTATTTTCTTCTGTCGGACTTGGGGACAGCAGAGTTGTCTACGGTCTGAAGTGGGGCCGCAGGGGAGTCTTTCTCGCCATCTTGAGGAATAGAGAGCACCCCATCAAGGGCTTGCGGAGGAGCAAATGATTTTGGCCTCCACTCTTTGCGAGCCTATATGGTGCGGGTGCGCTTCTGGACCGGGCCAGTGCTACCTTCAGAGAGCATCTCTTCGAACGCCTGTTGGTCGAAGCGTACGACCATCTTCTGTTGTATAGAGCCAAGTTTGGCTGCGTCCGATTGCGTCACCAACTCCTCAGCCGTGGAGAAGTTAGTCCCCAGCAGAGTCGCCATCGTGTTTGCCATTGATTGTAAAAGTACAGAACAATTATCGGAGGACTGAACTTAGACTCACAATACAAACTCGCTCGTACAAAGAAAGCCTAGGGACAAAAACCTAGGTACAGCAGTCTAATTAGTACGATTGTTTATTTTAGATTCTGGGGGGTGACGATAGAGGCTCGGGAAAGCGACGGCCGCTCTGCCTTACTCCTTGGACGATCGATACGCAGCCTTGACTCGGGGAAGATCTGCTTGGTCGTTGACGAAGAACCGCCTTCTTGCTCTCTCTTTGATTGCTCTCCTGGCTTCTCTCTCTCTGTGTATATTCCCTCTCTGACTATGGGGGAAGTCTCTCTGTGTATACGTATTCTTCTCTGATTCTTTTTGTTTTTTTGTATATCTTTCTATATCTCACAAGGGAATAGCACCTTGCTATTTATAATAGTGAGATGTGATTACTAGGGTTGCCAATGATTAGCTCTTGGAGATGGCGGTGGCCTGGGGATTGATCAATCCAGGCCGTTCGTTTCTGATTGTGACGAATCAGAACCATTAAGGGTAGATTACACCAAATCCCTATTAGCAATTAATGCTGATTGGCATAAATCTTCCTTATAATGATTCTCTAATATCTGCGAATAAATCAAATTTATTCTCCTGCCACGTGCCCCAGATCATTGGGATTCGACCCGATCTTGGATTGCCATAAATCTGGGAGGTTGATCGGCTGAGGACACGTGTCCTGAGAGCCAATGGTGAGACTGGAACCGCATGCAGATTGAGCCACATGAGATTTGGGCCGCATGAATTTTGGGCCGCATAAGACTTGGGACACGTGTCAGGGCTGTCTGGGCAGTGGCCCCCTCCTTCAGACTTCTGAACCATATGATGAGCCGCATGAACCGCATAATGGTGTGTCTGCTTGAGCCGCATGGGCATGATCTTCTTGAGCCGCATAGGGATGATTCCACTCGAGCCGCATGGGACAGTTTCACTTTGAACCGTATGGGAAGTCTTCACTTCGAGCCGCATAAGCACACCCACGTGGCAAGGCCACGTGGCATTTTGTTGCTCTCGGGGGATCGTGTCAGAGATTTCTTTCTCTTTCCTAGAGATTCATCATTATGACAGAGTCATAATTACCTGCTTTGGTGTCAGGTCTGTCAACTTTTCAGAGGGGTCAGCCGTCAAAGCAATTAATGCAGCATGGATCGGAGGGGAGCACTGTCACGCCACATGTCTTCTGAACCGCATGGAATGCCTCCGGCCGCATAGCTCCTTATGCCGCATGACTCCCTGAGCCGCATGCGTTTTCTGAGCCGCATGGGTCTTTCTTGGC
Source organism: Iris pallida (assembly GCA_029216955.1). Taxonomy (NCBI): domain Eukaryota; kingdom Viridiplantae; phylum Streptophyta; class Magnoliopsida; order Asparagales; family Iridaceae; genus Iris; species Iris pallida. The sequence continues at coordinate 27,755 of JANAVB010003147.1, forward strand.
CGCATGAGTTAATTTCTTTAGTATTTTCCATGCTTCTACAAGGACGTCTACCCACCTTTGGTCACACTACCCTATCAAACACCTGATGTCCTAAAATTTTATAACCCTTGCAAAAATCTATACCACTAGATATCCATAGCATATGGCATCTCTAATCCCTCCTATCTATCAAGCAATCTAAATCAATAAGCAAAATATCTTACACTATAACTTTAGGATTTCTTATAAATTCCATATAGCACGATTATTTGTCACTCCAAAATTGGAAGGAACGAGAAGCAATGATACGAGAAAGTAAAGGAAGAATAATCGAGAGCAAATACGAAGTTCAAGGGCGGTAGAGAAGCTTCTAAAAAAATTGTCAAGGCAGTTGTGGATTGAGATTCCTAAGGTTTTAGTCATATTCACAGGCCCGCTCGGTACAGTAACATAATCGAAACGGCTAACATGACCTGCATAGGCCACCACAAAAATATGTAACGCCCTAGTCCCAAAATACGTATAGGACTAGGATACGTATACATGCCAGCTATGCATCGAGAGGACTCCAGTCCAGCTCGAATACGTATAAGCTGTCTGGTTGTTCTAGAATCTACTGCATCTCAATCCACATAATGACAATAAATATCAAGAATGAACAATATGGTTCGTGGTTTACAGCCCACTAGCATACATGTCCGAATTGACTCGAAAGGAAACATTAGTCTAATAAACTAGGTTAATAAGCAAAATATATCAAGATAAGAATATGCAGCACGAGAGTATAATAAAATTAAACCATGCACCTAGGATACCTAAATCCTGTAGGCCCAAATCATAACCATCCATCGATTCTACCAGCTCGACTATAGCCTAGAGAGATAACCAGGGCCTCAGAGGACTAGCAAGACACATAATATACATGCCTACTGTACAGTAAATAACATGTAAGAAAATAAGAATAACAAGTAGAGGAAAACATCACATATAAGGGAACTCTACAGATGGTGACATGTCATAAGAATATAATATTAATCATGGCTAAAACCGTAGCCCGGGGAGGCACTAACAGTCCTATAACAGGTTCTCTATCGTAGCCCGGGGAGGCACTAACAATAGAGGATAGCCACGGCTAATAAAACATTCTCTCCTAAGGTACTAGAAAGTCAAGCCTATCTAGTCCTGTCCAAGTCAAGTATAGGTCAGGGAAAATATGGCACAAACATATCAATACTATTACTAGACATGAACAAGATACGAAAGATAAAACAAGTTGTATAGAAAGAAAAATGAAAATCGACGTGCACGTGAAACTAGAAAGTAACCATAACATGAAACAAGAGGAATATGTAACCAAGCAAGAAGGAATATAAATAGAAAAGCATGTAAGTACTGTAAAGTTTGGCAAGGTGTACTTGCCTGGTGTAGACTCAACCACGTCTAAATAACTTGTTAGATCAAATGTCCGCGAAAGCTGAACTCCTGCAACAGTCCTTGGATGCTGAAATAGGCATTGCCATTATTCTTGAAATAAGAAAAATAGCTAGGATAGGCTATCCATAAGTCTAATTTTGGACACAGGGGCAAAAGGTATTTTTGGGTCAAAACGATGTCTGCCGTTGGACCCGCTTTGCTCCAAAAAACGTGCCAGAGTCTTTGGTCTCTAAAGTCATCAAACTACATGTCTACGGATTCGTTTTAATGAGATGAACCCAACGATATGTCCAAAGTTGGATTCCGGTGGGCAGTGCACAAATTTGCCCGTTGAGTTGGATCGTGGGGCGCACAAAACGGCAATCCGGTCAACTGCCTCGGAATTAGACCAAACATGGCATACAGGACCAAAAAAATGATACGGTCTTGTTGGCCCAAGTTTCGTCTCGATCTGACGAACGTGCATAAAGTATTTGGGAAACTTGCAAAGAGGCCGATACGGTGAATTTTGACGGATACGCATCAAATTCGTCGCACACACGCGACCAATTTGAATTCCGTCAAAGCCCAGACGTCCACGAAGTTGATATGCACCTTTTGATGCTTTCGGTTCATGACCATGTTGCCCAGATTGGAGGGACGCACGTCGTATCGAAGGTTTTCTTAAATTTCTACTATTTTGAAAACTATTTTTTTCGTGATATTTGCAACTGTTTACAAAACTAATTTTGTGGTGATTTTCATAAGTACAAGCACCGTTGTGATGTTGGTTAGGTTGTCTATCGGTCCCTTTAGATAGGTTCCAAGGTTTCATACTGGATCGACCATAAACGTCCTTCCAAACAGGGCATTGGGACAATTGTAACTCTGTTTTTCGAACAAATTTTTCTCCATCTTCGTATCGATTTTTCGAGCGATCAAAGGCTACTAACTACAAACTTATTGAAGGGACCTCGAGACATATATGTTGTGCTCGTACCTCAAGTGGTAGATCGTTAAACGATCGACCATGCGTTGCAAAAACTCGCCACGAAGTTGGCTTCGCAGAGCTGTTGCTGACGTGGACTACTGTTGCAACTGTCGATTCTTTCGCACATGTGCGGTGGTTCCGGTGTCCTTTCGACGGCTGCATGGTGTCAGGACGGTACGCGTGTGTCAGGGGAAGCTATGTGTGGCAACGTGGGGATTTAGTTAGGGTTTTATTTATCTCTTTATCGTTTATACAGGCTGTTAGCTTCAAAAAAGGGGGTCGGGTGAAAACTGGTTCTGTGTCTTGCGATTAATTGGGCTGGCCATCTCACGAGATCTTCGAATCTTGCGAGATATTGGTTATTTTGTTTGTTTTATATTTTTGTTTCTTTTTTTTTTCTTCTTCTTCTTTTCTTTTTGTTTATTTAAATTATTACATACATGTATTTATATAAATAATAAATCTCTATGAATTCTCTATATTGTATTTATCTAGCATAGCATCTATTTTTATATACACTTGTACATACATGTCTGTAAATTTATTTGACCATGAAATAAATAACCAAAAATAATAAATAATTTTATTTAATAATAACAACATAGTAATAATAATAATAATAATAGTCCTGATAATCAACTAAAAATGAACCAATAGAAGATATAATAATTCTTTGTGAACTCATCATGCACCCTCTTTATTTGGCTCCACAAAAACATACCAATATTCTAAAACTCCTTTTGGTATTACCAATATCTATATTATACGTATAACTAATATTCAGTAAATATTTGTTGATTCCTAAAATAAATGCATAATACCTGTACATACATAAATATGTCAACATTGGTCCTCGGATGTACTAATTGCCTACATTGGCTTGGGCTTGGTTCAGGTCCAATCCGGGATAGTTTGGTCTTGCCGGGTCTCCTAAAAGTCAATAAACTTAAAAATAAATAATTAAATTATTTATAGGGGTTAAGTCGCAACTTGGCCTGGTTTTTCTAGTTATGACATTACTATGGCTAGATCTCCCAAGCATGTCTAAAACACTAGTCCAAGCACACATCCACACCAGCCGTGCTAAATTTTTAGTCGTTATGCATCTCAAAATTAACCATGACTAAGGCCATATATATATAGTATTTAGGCTATTATAAATATGATCATATATATCTACAAAATTTGTATTTAAATCTATTTGGATGTGTGACCATCCAAAATAAATTCAAATAATTCTACTAAGTCATGGCAACCTAACATGACTTTATCAAGTGGGGTTGGTTAGGTTAGGATACAAACACATTTTCTAGTCAAACTAAACTCGAAAAAATCAACGAATGAGTCTCTTGTGCCATTCGTAAATAAATAGAACATGGGGACTCAATTAAGTGGAACACCCTTGGCATGTGTGTCGTAGGCTCAAAATAGATCAAAACCATATCTTAGATCAAATGGTTTTGATTAATGTCGAGTCATGAACTCAAGTTGGAAGTTAGGTCTAGAATTATGGTAAATAATTGAATGGCCTAAATTGACCCAAAGTTGTGCGAAGTCAAATAAATGCTAGGGGACAAGTTTGGATGGGACATGATATCTCAAATTGAAGGTCATCCCGTCTACTAAAAAATCATGAAGGACGTTTCGAGAGATGGGCATGTCTTGTGCTCCAAAAATCAAAAACACGAATAAGTACATATATAATCATATTTAAATATACAATATAACCTAATAATTAGAAATACTATAAAATAAAAATAAAAAAATTATTCCCAAAAATCAGGGTCCTTACAGCTGTGCTGTCGCGTTCAGAGCTGCTGTGTTGAGCTTTTGCGATGTTCTGCTTTGGGTCTGGGCAACTGCACGCAGGCACACGGGTTGACGTGCTAGGTGGGCATTGGAACGCTAGTTGTGCTTGATGTGGCTGATTAGAAGGTCTGAACGATTATGGAAAGATTAAGTCACTTATTAGATCCATATTTTATGGGATTTGAATTTATTTTATTCATATTTTTCTATTATTCGCTCCTATCTTTTCACAATCAGTTGCAACCAGCATTATGATTAGGGTTTTGACCCTTCTTTATAAATACTCTCTTCGTGCCTTTATTAAGCATTTACGCTCAAATTGAGATAGGAAGAGAGCTGTACCGCTATTGCCATTGGATTCCATTAAAGTTCTTCGAGTTCGTGAACGGAGGTGACAACGAGCGTTCCAAAAGTTCTTTCGAACTTACTAGTTCCTAGGAGCATATCACAATAGGGCTAATATTGCTTTTAAGCAACGGTGATCTTTATCACCTCAGCAATACTGATCTATCTAGCAGAATTGTAGTGATTTATTTTGCATGCTAAGTTTCTTTCAATCTAGCGAAATTGCGGTGATTTATTTTGCCTACTATGTTGCTTTCAATCCAGCAGAATTACTGTGATTTATTTCGCCTGCTAAGTTGCTTTCGATCCAGCATAATTGTGGTGATTTAATTTCGCCTGCTAAGTTGCTTTCATCAACTCATGTTCTCGTAAAGACCGAGATTTTTATCTAACGATCTGTTTCGGGAATAACAATAATAGTCTATATGTTGTGTCCATATTTTCCTTCGTACGGATATTTTTCGAGGAGGTACTCAGACTGAATTTTGCAACACACAAGCGGTCCGCGTTCCGTACATAGGTAAGTACCTTTATTTTCATCGTATTTGTTTATATGACATAGGAAATAACAAGATACAACATATCCTGGGTAGAAACCATAAATAATCGTATCTAAGGTCTAGATTCATGATAAAACGTTACCCCAAAATTATTTTCCTAAAATTTATATTTTCGTCTACTTTGTGGTAGTGTAACTTTTTGTGTAGACCTTATTTTATGATTCTAGAAGTTTGTATGCAATTCTGAATATTTCGTCAACAAATTTATGGCGGAGTTATGCTCTATGTGTTTCGTTTGATTAGTACAAATTAGGCTCAAACTTTGTCTCGTAAACTCTGAATGCAGAAATTGTGGTTTTCTTCCAACTTTGAACATTCATAAGTTTCTGTGTGATAATTATTTTTCCGAGCCACTTGTTGGAATGTAAAGTATGTTATTTTTTCTATCAATCATGTATTTAAGTCATGTCCAGAATAGTTAGTTTTACTAGTGTAAAATAAGACCAAAGTAGGCATTATGAGCAACTTTTTTGCACACTGAAATATTTCAAAGTCTGTAATTATTTTTTACCAACTTTAGACATGCGTTATTTTTTGTGTATACCAAATACTTATTTTTTAATTCTATGTATGTATTCTTGGTTACGTTTTGAATCATTTCATATAGGTTTCATGATTTAACTACTTGTTGTGGGTTATGTAAATTGAGGGAAAGTGAGCTCCATGGACAACATTTCAACATTTAAGTCTAAAACTGTTTTTGGAGGTCACATTGAGCTCAATTTCCCGAAAATCAATTATTTCTGAAATTAGAGCCACTAATAACATTGTTTCTTTACTCAAATGTTGCTTCCAAAATTGAAGAAATTATAAATTTATGCGCTCAAATTATTTCTAAGTCTGAAATCAGTTTTTCTTGCAACTTTGTGCTTCGATTTAGGAAAATTCAACCATTGGATTGGTTTGGCATTTTCTTCTACTGTTAGACAAATTTTTTTTATTTTGATTCCTTAAGTTTGAACCGTTCATCGTTATTTATGACCACTCGTTCACTAGCCTAAATGCAGGATAAAGTAAACTTTTGAAAACTTGTCTTTGAATAAAATATAAATTAGAAATTGTAGGAAGATGCACTCTCTACGCAAATTAACTTTACATTAGTGTTATATAGGTTAGATAGAAAGATTTTATAGGCTAGCTTGTATAGTTTGATGATGTGCATTCATATATAGGTCTTGGACACCGATACGGACTTGATTATTACTTTCTACTAAGGAGTGCAGGCGAGTACATTCTCTGATAGTTTTCATTGCTTTGATATTTCCTATATCAATTCAATTGTAGTGTTTTACTTGATTCTCGACACGAGAATACATGGACTAGTATACGTTGGATCCCGTTATGAGATGTTGTTCTCGGTTAACTTGGTATATTGGTATTTGTTCGATATTGTTTCTTGTACCTTTATAGACACCGATTGGGAGTGGGTGTAACACCTATTTTTCCAAAAATCATTAAATGAAAAATAATTTCAAAATAACCCCAAATTGATTCCATTAGGTTCTAAATATTTTTCGATCAATTTTAGAATTTTTTGTGATTTCTTTGGAGTCGTTTGGACAACATTTGAATTTTTCTATTTTTGAAACTGCTACCATAAATGCTGTATTTCCCACTTTTTAAAGGCAAACTTGTAATTTCTTCATGCTAGAGCTGAATTAGTATATTACTTAGGTCAGGTTGCCATAATAATTTTTCGTATAAATTTCACACTTTTCCAAAAGCGGGAAACTCTAATTTTCTAATCATTTAATCTAGGATTCACAAATCCCCAAATTAAATCCCAAAAAAATAAATTTCTCTCTGTTACTGTGCTGTGAATCGTAACCTTGTTACTGTTCACTGTCGAAATTCCTGCCGACCGGCCATACTCCGGTAACCCTATCTCATCAACCAATACACGAGGGAGCCTAGGACCAGTGCTAATCGGTCGAGCTAGGCGAGCTCGACTTATTTTCAGTCACCGACGACGACTACGACGGTCAGAGCTTCAATTTCGACGACCGCCGAAGCTAGATAAGATGTTTTTCCCTTTTTTACTTTGTTTTTCTTCGATCAAAACCTAGATTTAGGTTCGTCTCCTCAAGACGAGTCCATTCGACCTAAGTTCACGCAACTCCGACTTCTGTACACGGCCCTAAGTTGACACGGCTCGGTCTCGTGTCGTGGTGACACGAGACACAAACTAATTTGTCGAACACGACCCCATGAACCCAACAGTACCCTCAGACACTAAATCCTGTCTAAAACCCTTTGGACACGACAGGACACGCCTTATCATGTCCTGTGGACTCGTAGACTTCTTGACACAAAGAAGATAATCTAGAACGGGTCGGATCCTGGTCTAACCTACAGACCCGCAACGACTTAAAGCCATGCCTATTAATTAGATTCAATTTAAAATCATAAGGGTTACCCCCCTTTACCAGCGGGCCATATTGGCCTACTAGTCAGCCCGGGAAGATTTTTAATTTTCCCCCCTTTCATTGAGTCAGGGGTTTGAATCCCCAAGGCTATGTTTTGTGTTTTTATATATATTTGTAAATATATATATATATATATATATTTTGTATATATATGTGTGTATATATATATATATATATATATATATATATATATATAGATATATATATTTATATATATATATATATATATATAAAAAAAAAAATATATATATATATATATATATATATATATATATATATATATATATATTTTAATCAAAAAACAATATTATTAATAATCAAGAGTTCGAGCTCTGGTTACAACTAGCAAATAAAACTATCATTTGTGCCTGCATTTGATCGAGGCTTTGTCTATTTGTCGATAAACCTCCGTCACGAGCATCCCAGCTGAGAACTTCCTCCCCTCGTATCGCCATTTATTACGGTTCTTCCAGAGAACCCATATCACAGCTCCAACACAGATTTGCCGCTGATGAAGTTTCTTTCCTGTCCACCATCTCCGTAACCTATGCTCAAGAGTACTGCTTCTGCAAGTAACACGAAACGCTCCCTGCATAATCGTCCAGACCTCCCTTGCCATCTCCCCTGAATTGAGAATATGCTCCGTTGTTTCAATATCACCCTCTGCACAACAGTGACATTGAGATGCCAAACTGAAGCCTAACTTGATGACCTGATCATCAGTTGGTAATTTGTTATGAAGAACTTTCCATAGTAATATGGACCATTTGTATGGTATGCATGTACCCCAGATATGAGTAAAATGAGCTGATATTGGCCAATGCATCCGAGAAATATCCTATGCCGACGCCAAGGAGAATCTGCCAGTAACTCTACGCCAACGAATCCCCTGTTCATCCTGCAAAATCAAGTGATCTGCTAGGTCCCTGCCTTCAAGAATTCACTTCCAGACATGAGAAGAGTTGGATGTTATCCGGACTTCACTTGGAGTAGCATGGGTACAGTATTTAGTCCTAAAGAATTGAACCCATAAGCTATCTTGCGTTCTAAATTTCCACCATAGCTTAATGGAGAAGGCCTTCATGACATCTTCTAGACGCTTAAACACCCAGACCTCCCTCTGGCTTAGTTTTGGCTATTCGATCCCAACCTAGCCATCTATGTTTGGGTGCTCCTTGTATGGACCCCCAGAAGAAATTGCTAAAAATGGCTTCGATCTGTCGCAATACTGAACATGGAGGATTGCAAGCTGCAAGAGTATAGACTGGTATGGAAGTAAGGACAGCTTTGAGTAGGACTAACTTACCCCCAGGAGATAACAACTTGTTGTGCCAACCCTCCACTCTGGATCGAATCTTCGTCACGAGTTCTTCATACATACTTGCGTTTTGGTATCCAGCAGCCATTGGACACCCCAGATAAATAAATAGAGGTGACCTAACTTCGAAACCTGTACGATCAGCCAGCTCCGTCACACGCTCGGGGGGAGTCTTTATGGACACATATAAAGTGGTCTTCAACGCATTAAGTTTATGTCCCGAAGCTTCTTCATACCTACTCAAAGTGTCCTTGATCAATGACAATGATCTCAAATCACCAGACGAAAATAGAAGCACGTCATCAGCATACGATAAATGAGTCAGCGGTGAACAACCCCTAGGAGAGATGAACGGAGTGAAACCATCCTTAGCTGGTAACAGATTCAAGTTACGGGATAAAGTCTCTGCCGCTAGTATGAACAATGCAGGGGACAAAGGGTCCCCTTGTCGAACACCCCTGAACGCTTGGAATGAACCCGCCGCTTCACCGTTGATAAGGGGAGAAAATTAAACATTATTTTGAATTCTAAGCATCATGTCGACCCACTTGTTATGAAACCCAAATCTGCGGAGCACTTTTAGCAGGAATCTCCAATCCAATCGATCGTACGCCTTCATCATGTCGAGTTTAATAGCAATATTCCCCCCCAATGTTTCTTATTCATTTTAGCCACCATCTCCTGCGCAAGGACAATGTTATCGACAATCTCACGACCACGAACGAAGCCACTCTGCTCGGGGAAGATTAGTCTTGGTAACACAGACGCTAGTCGAATAGATAAAGTCTTCGATATAATCTTGTTAAGCACAGAGCACAAACTAATCGGCCTATAGTCACTGAATTGTCTTGGTTGTTTAACCTTTGGGATCAAAACTAAAGATGTATTAGTGATCTCACGAGGAAGAGCAAACCCATCGAAGAACATGCCGACAGCCTCCGTAACATCATCACCGACAATGTCCCAGCAGGTTAGAAAAATTTGGGCGTGTACCAATCTGGTCCTGACGCACTGTTCATGTCCAAGGATTTGATTGTAGCAAGAAGTTCATCTTTTGTTGGCAGAGCAATTAAGCTATCATTATCACTGTCATTCACAAGCATGGGGATCACAGACAACAAGTCGTCATCCTCTCTAATATGACCTCGCTGGAATAACGCAGAGAAATATTCTACTGCGTATGCCTTTATATGGGATTTTTCAACCAAAACAGTATCGTTCGGAGTCGCAATAGAGTGAATCATGAGAGATTTCTTCTTATAATTGACGCACTCATGAAAATACGCCGAATTTTTATCCCCTTCCAAGTCCCATTTAAGTCTTGATTTTTGATGCCAAAATTCCTCCTCCGTCTTCACACGTTGTTTAAGCAACGCGACCGCATGGCCAAGGGCAGCTCTATTACTCTCCGAGCCATCTGCTTCCATCTTCATTTCTGCTGCAAGCACTTTATCTTCTGCCTCCTTCACTGCTTGAAATAGATCACCATAGGTGGCCCTACTCCACTTGGATAAAACCTTCCTGCACGCATCCAGACGAACAATAACCTTGGTTATGCCATGGCGGTGGTTCACTGAGTTCCAAGCTTCTTCAATCAGCCGATGAAAGTCTTTGTGTTTGGTCCAGAAGTCCAAGAATCGAAAAGGCCTGGGGCCACCCTGCTGTTGAGAGAGGAGACGAACAAGGACCGGTGCATGGTCCGACTCAGTCCGGTTTAGGTGCTCCTCGATCGAACAAGGTGCCAATTGATGCCAACTCCTGTCAAGGAAAACTCGGTCTAATCTAGACACACGTCGATCAACATTGTCCGATTTGACCCATGTTAGCGAGCTTCCCGTGAATGGCAGTTCGGAAAGACCTGCCACCAATTGAAAATTTGCAAACTCCTGTATTGAAACTTCGTCAACCCTTCTTCCCCCTAGCTTTTCGTCAGCTCGAAGTACAGCATTAAAGTCCCCTCCAACAATCCAAGGGAGACGAGACAAACTTTGTAATTCCAGCAACCTGTCCTATAACAGCCTGCGTCCTTCTTTTTTGTTGTCCCCATGCACGATCGAGATAAGAGTCTCAGTTGGAAGGACTGGATCTATTAACCTAACAGTGACAGCTTGATCGAAAGTATCCACGAGAGAAATCTCGCTGTTGGCACGAGCCATGACCCAGATGTTCCCCTTAGGGTTAGAAAAAGCCACAGTAAAACCTAACTTGATTCGATAGCGACTGAGCTGCTCACAGTCGACCTTTGGTTCAATAATAGCAACAAAATTAACCTTATGTGTTCTAATGAGAGTCTTCAACCTTTTAAAAGTCATCGCATCCGCAATCCCTCTCACATTCCATATTAGAAGCTTATACATTAAGGGATTAGGACGTACCAGTGATTGTTTTGCTTGTGGCCGATCGCGTGACCCTATCGGACGGCTCCACCACCTTCCTCCCCTTCGGGGGCTTTTTTGCGATTCCTTCTTCAGTCTGGTGTCCTTGGGATGACTCAGGAAGTACTCCTGGCAAGCCATTACCCTCTTCGCCACCGTCTTCATGATCCGAGCTCAAATCCTCCTCCGAGTGCTCAAGTCCGACTACAACCGCCTGGCGAAGTCTTTCCTCCTCATCGACTGTATCAGCCCAGTTACTCCCCTGTATCTCTCCTTCCTCTAACTCCGGGGCCGGAGGAACTTCAGTTGAGACCAACGCCGTAGTGGGGACTGTCATGTTCGCCGTCACATCAGCCACGCCGTGAGTCCACTTGTGTGTAACCCTTCTTGGGTTAGAGATGGCGGCATAATGACAGGAGCGGTTACTTCGGGGTCATCATTAATCTCTCCTCCTGAGGGATTAACATCCACAATAATGTCATTAATGTTGGTTTCTCCTTCTGGCAGTGTTGCATTGATCTGGGGTGTGTTTTTAGCCTGACTCGTGTCCCCTTTGACATTCATATTGGTATCTACTACACCATCTTGCAGGATCGCCTTCCCTTTATTCTTTAATTTGCAAGAATCATTTGTGTGACCCTGATGAAAACAATGGTTGCAATATAATGGGATGTGTTCGTATTCGATATTTTGCCAAAAACTCCTCCCCTTGGGTAAATTTATGCGGATCCTCCGTTGGAGCGGCTTACTAGCATCAATCTCAACGAAAACCCTAGCCATGCTGGGTCGGGATAGTTCTTCTGTAGCTTTATCAACCTTGAGGGGGGTCCCTATAGCAGACATCATGGCAAAAATAGCTGCTTTGGCATACAAATGATGTGGTAGATCTGGGAGGGTTGCCCACACCGGCATGAAAGACGATTCAATCGATGGCAAAAAGTCTGGTTCCCATTTAAATATTCTCATAGGAGATCTGGCAAAGAACCACACCTCTTTAGATCGAAGCCGAAGATAGTCCTCTTCCACCGACGGACGAATGAGGATATGTTTGCGATCAATGACCCCGGCCTTGATCGATCCCTTGAATTCGAATCCTTGCAAAGCTTTACGGATAACCTCGATCGGAGGCTTGTTGTGGGAGAACTTCCCAATGAGAGCGAATTTTAACGGGGCTGCTAACGCATCCTCTTCTTCTTCTGTAAACGAAATAGCAGGCGCCCCCTTGAAAGAAGACACCTCCCGAGCGGCCAAACGAAATGGTTGAGATCCCTCACTCCGGCCAGCGACCGCCTCCGCGAAGGATTTGGGCGCAGCCATGAAGACGCCGGCCTGGCCAGCGGCCAAGCCGAAGTCAAGAGAGAGGACGGAGACTAGGTCTTCACGGCGCTAGGGCAGCGAATTCTCTCATATATATATATATATATATATATATATATATATATATATATATATATATATATATATATATATATATATTAAAACAAAAAACAAAAAAATTATATATATATTTTTCTTTATTTTCAATATATATATATATATATATATATATATATATATATATATATATATATATATATATATATATATATACACACACACACACACACACATATATATATATTTTATATATATATTTTTTATATAAAAAAAATATATATATATAAAATATATATATGTGTGTGTGTGTGTGTGTGTGTGTGTGTGTGTGTGTGTGTGTGTGTGTGTGTGTGTGTGTGTGTGTGTGTGTGTGTGTGTACTCTATGAATACAGTGCATATACTATAATATGTAAATAAATACTGTGCCTATACTGTAATATGTATGTTTTCAATTCTGCAATTTAATTTATTTACTTACGTATTTATTTACATTCATGTATTCAATTCCGTATTTTCTTATGATTTTGCGTATTTTGTGCATTACGACTACTCTAAGTCCAGACCTTGCATGGGTTGAGTGGACTTGGATGAGCCAACACATATTCGAGGTCTAGTCAAGCCATATTGGACTTGGTTCATGGCCTCGGGTCCCGTATCTGGACTTCGGTTCAATTTTGTATGCGTGGACAAACATATTAAATAATTAATTATTTAATTCCAGAATTTGTATTTTAATGTATTTGAATCTTCAAACAGGTTTTTAATGCAAATAATTTCCAGAATAATTATAATCAAATACTATGTTAATCAAGCTAATTTAATATAATTGTTACAGAATTTAATTTACTGTTTTGCCACTGTTTAAAAATAGAAAAACAGAACTCATTTTCAAAGTACACTTGTAAACTGATTTTTAATAAATACTTACACTGGATTATAAATTCCAGAAAATTTATAATAAATTACCTCGTATAACAAGGATCAATTTGGTTATTATTTCATATAATTAGAGTTATATAAATAATTTTTGGAACATAATGTACAATTGAATTATAAATTAATTAATATTGTTTGGTGTGTTTTATCGGTTTTTGGGATATTTTAGAATTGGGACCTTACCCTACCTTAGTGTAGAGACACTAAGTGTTGGACTAGATATTGTAACACCCCGTATTAGACTTTGATAGCATCACTTAGCTAGTATCTAGTTAGGAGCCATGTCACACCATTAATGTAGACTTGAACATAACTTAGAACTGAGATTGTATCATTTTGACAGGACACCGGACATCTATAGCTTCATATTCATTTTCTTGCTTTGCTCGAGGCAAGTACCCCTACAAACTTATTTACTGCATATGATAATGAACTGTGAATGAATCATGTTAAAATACCGTTTCTTGAACTTCAAGTCATATCTTCACATGCTTTATAATGTTCTCAGTACCTACCATGCTTTATACAGCTCTCAGTACATACCAAGCTCTATACTGCTCTCAGTATCACTCACATACTGTAATATAGGTTATGGGGAAACTGCTAGCTAAGTACGTGATCATGCCCCTTCTATCGAATCTGAGCAAGGTCGTATTATATATGCAAACCTTGCCATAGGCACTTATCCAGCTGTATATGTGCGTATGTACATCTATCGTATTTTCACTTGTACGAAAGTATATTTTATTTATATGTGCCACAGTATATTGTACACCTATTGATGATCACGTACATACTCCAGTTTTAAATATTATATATACATATATCGCCATGAAAAATGTATCCTTGACATGATAGATTGTGATATGCCATGATTTCTTATTATTATATCTCTTTTCATTCCATGTTCAGTATATTCTGTTTGTAGCACCAGTACTTGCTCCCGTCCTGACAGGATAACGTTGCAGGCGTACTATCCGAGGAGGAAATGTTATGTGATACCTACTATGGGACTGCATTTGAGGACCTGGCCTTAGTTCCAGAAGAGGCCTCAGCGGAGAACCATGCTTAGTTACAATCTTTCCTACCTTCATACTTAGACTTTTGGTTATTATTAAACTTATATTTGGATACTGGACTTTGTCTCCGTTTCATACTTTGGAAGTGTAATAACTTATATAAAAAAATGTTTGCATTTGCTTATAGATGTCGTGTTGTGATAAACTCTTAAAATATTATAAATAGAATTTCTTAGAACCATATTGTCTATTTTTTGGAACAGCTTACTGCGCTTTATCTCAAGCGTAGGCTGGGCATGGATCGGCCCGGCCCAACAATTTGGGTTACGGGTCGTGACATTTTGTAGTGGTGGCCCATGTAGGTCTAGACTTAAGTTGTTTGGTTACGTTATTGTACCAAGCATGCGTGCAATTATGATCTTAGGATAAACTTGATAACACTAGGAACAACATTTACAACACCTAGAGGATTACTAGGATTGCAACATAGGGAAACTCATCACAGCATAGGTCCGTTAATCATAATTAGATTTTTGTTTTGTGATTGTTTGCTTAAGTCCTGATAGTCCTTTTGTTTCCCAATAGATGGTTCTCACCCGCTCCTCCGAGTCCGTCGCCTCTGATGATGGTGTATTTTCTGCTCTGCCCACAGACCTGATGGTTGTGATAGTAGCACTCTACCACCTCCACCTATGCACCCTACCATACCTCCCTACGCCACTATCTTTCAAACCCAGATACCTCCACCACCTCCTACCCAGCAGACCCACATACCTCGACCACCTCCTACTCTGCACGCCCAGCAGACCGGGATACCACCACCACCACCCATTATTATACCAGTCCAGACCACCGTTACTCTCGACGGGAACCTGCTACTCGCCTTATTCCAGGGGTTCCAAAAGACCCATCAGGAGCAGTCTGCCTTCATTTGCTAGAGCATGGAACGCTCTGTGGAGCGTACCTTGACCCCCCCTTCTGTAGAGCTGCAGCCGAGGGTTGGGAATGTCAAGGACTTTATAAACTTGAAACCTAAGGAGTTCCTGGAGACTGAGTGCATCGTGGTCGCAGATGACTGGCTGGACTCAGTGGAGAGGAAGCTCCTCAGAGCGAGGGTGCCCGGTGACCTTCAGGTCGAGGCAGTGGGGTTTCTGCTGACGGAGTTAGCAGGGATCTGGTTCAGGAATGAGCCATTGTTTGCAAGAAGAAAGGGTTCTTGGAAGCAGTTCAAGATCCAGTTCAAGAAAAAGTTCTTCTCTACCACCGCCAGAGTTGCCATGGTGTTGCAGTTTCAGAACTTGCAGCAGGGGAGCCGTACGGTGGACGAATATGCAGGGGAGTTTAGCCTGTTGAGCCATTTTGCCCCTAACCTGGTAGCAGACCCTGAGGAGATGGCACGTAGGTTTTGCCATGCCTTACCCCGGACATCGACATACTATTGGCAGCAAACGGGGCTACCGACTACTATCATATCCTCGAGTTAACCCGGGTTATAGAGGAGCATCTTCTAGCTTACAAGAGGCCAGCTACCGGTTACCATGAGGGTCCATCCAAGTGCCAGGCCTTTCAGCAGAGGGCACTAGCAGGCCTATCACCCTCCAGCTCAGCACTATGAGGCACCACTTGCCAAGGCGCCAGGCCAGCAGCAGCAGTAGAGGATACCTCCATGTGCATATTACAAGAGGCCAGGCCACGACTTCTCCATCTATAGAAAAATATTGAAACAATGCCTAGCTTGTGGGTCATCTACCCATCAGCTTCGGGATTGGCTGACAGCGAGGACACTAGGTACTAGACCACCTAGTGGACCACCGCTCCCGACTCAGCAACAGAGGTTCGGGCAGCATCAACAACAGCAGAGAGGGCCCCAGGGAAAGTCCTATGCTCTAGCCATTGAGGCAGCAGAGGCGGAGCAGAGCCCAGGTCCAGAGCCAAATTATTTGGCTGATGTCATCACAGGTCACATTTATTTGCATACTTTTCCAGCCATATGCTTGTTTGATTCTGGTGCTTCGTATAGCTTTCTGTCATTAAAATTTCTATAAAAACACCATTTAGTAGCTACACCCACCGAGGAGATTAGTAGAGTGATGACAGGAGGTGGACCGGTACCCATTAATGCTATTTATAGATGCTCCATCATCGTAGCCGAAAGAGAGTTTAAGGGACGGTACTTTGTGATGCCACTTCCTGGATATGATATAATATTAGGAATGGATTGGCTTAGTTACGCTCACGCGGCTATTGACTGCTATGAGGGTAGTAGTCTGTTTAGTCCCTCAGGAACAACACCATTCAGTATCAGGAGGTCAGGGCCAGAGATCAACCTAGAGACGAAGTGTTACACCACGGTTGGAGAGCAAGCACCGCCCCACCACATCGTCGTAGAGTTTCTGGATGTGTTCGCAACGGATCTTCCAGGACTTCCACCCGACAGAGACGTGGAGTTTACTATAGATTTAGTGTCAGGCTCATCACCAGTGTCCCAGGCTTGCTATAAGGTGAACCCTAAGGAGGCCAGTGAGATGAAGGAGCAGATCGATGACCTGTTGAGCAACGGTTTCATTCGATCTAGTGCTTCTCCATGGGGTGCACTAGTGCTCTTTGTGCTAAAGAAGCATGGTACGGTCCGATTGTGCATTGACTATTGGGCGTTGAACACCATCACCATCAAGAACAAATGTACTTTGTCTCGGATAGATGATTTGTTCGACCAATTGAGTGGAGTGAAGGTGTTTTCCAGGATAGAATTGAGATCGAATTACCACCAGGTGAAGGTCAGAGCTGAAGACATCTAGAAGACTGCATTCAACACCAAGTATGGGTAGTACGTGTTTTTGGTGATACCATTTGGTCTTACAAATGTGCGAGCTGTCTTTATGAACATGATGAACAAGACATTTCACCAATATTTGGTTAAGTTTGTCCTTGTGTTTATCGACGACATCCTGATATACTCGAAGATGCCAGAGGAGCACGAGGAGCACTTGTGGACAGTTCTGAGGATTCTGAGGAAGAAGAGATTGTATACTAAACTGTCGATGGGCGAGTTCTTTCTTGACCAAGTAGTTTCTTGGTCATGTGGTCACTGGAGAGGGGATCTCAGTAGACCCCAAGCAGATTGCTGCCATTGAGACATGGAAGGCTCCGACATCAGTTCCAGAGATCAGGAGTTTCTTGGGTTTAGCAGGCTATTACAGGAAGTTTGTCCAGGACTTTGTCAGGATAACCGAGCTCATGACGAAGCAGACATGGAAGGACGGGGAGTATATCTGGACAGAGGCTTACCAGCAGAATTTGATGAGCTGAAGTGAAGACTGACGACTGCACCAATTCTGACATTGCCATCAGGACCAGGAGGTTTTACTATTTACAGCGATGCTTCAGAAAAGGGTCTAGGATGCATTTTACAGCAACATAGGAAAGTGATTGCCTACGCATCTAGGCAACTGCGAACTTATGAGTAGAACTATCCTACTCACGACCTGTAGTTAGCTGTAGTAATTTTTGCTCTTAAGTTTGACATTACCTAT
>JANAVB010003148.1:0-27814 GCA_029216955.1 Iris pallida
TCCATCGAAAAAATTGTACCCCGACCCTAACACAACTCACCCATGCAACACACATGACAGATCTGTTCTCAAGTGGCATCATAACGCTAACTTGACAAAGCATGTCCAAAGGCATGTGTCGTGCCAAAAGTTTGGAGACATGCCATCCATGTGTCGGTCATCGATGGCCAAAATTGTTCTTGCTTAACAACGGATAGCAGCCACTTTGGTCTGTTGGTCCATTTGTTGGAGTTCTCCAACCCATTTTAGGACATGGATATTGTGATAAAATTGTGTGGATCCACATCTAGACTGCTTACCGATGATCTTTTATAGTATATCCGCATTTTTCAGAGTAAGGACATGTCCATAACTGAATACTCCACACACACACATTAACAGAGAGAATTGTAAATGATCTAAACTTGGCATTCATCAGATCATGTCAATTTGTTTTGTGAATTATAGTTAGAAGTCGTCCTTTTTCGTGCAGTGTAGATAATACTAGAGCTATGAATATTTTTTGCAGGTGTGGATTTTGTGTAATGACTGCAATGATACGACTGAAGTATTCTTTCACATTATCGGCCATAAGTGTGGCAGTTGCAGTTCTTACAACACTCGAACAATTGCTCTAGCAAAAATAGGGCCATAGGCGATCCTGAAAATGGAGATCCTATGTGAAAATTTGGAAACTTTTGTAAAATTTAGGTGGTTATAGTGGGAAAACCTTTGTTTCGGAACGAACTTTGTTGACTGGAACTACCATATAGTTAGATTTTTTATACGGGGTTGGTTCCTATGCACGAAAGACATGGCAAGACGGGAAGCTTATAGAGGGGGCACTCAGACATGCGTTCCAAAGTCTTTATTGTTTGATTGGCTTAGTTGAGGATTTTACATTGGATTTAGAGTCATGTTACAAATCATGTAAATACGAACATCCAGGTTGTCAACTCGTATATCATGTTTGCTTACATATCGTATCGGTATATCGCATATTGTGACCGCGGGCCAATCTCAGACATCCCAAAGGTGACAACCATTTGTATAACATCAATCAATAGCTAGGTAATCCTACAGGAACACAATCAAGTATATATAAAGACTTCATTCAGTCAGAAAAATTAGGATAGCTTGGGCCTTCACTAACTAGTTTATCAATCAATACCTAGGTGTTCCTATTAGGGCCAAAATAAGAAGGATTCGGACCAAATCCTGATTCTTTACCCCTATTTTAGGGGTATATTATATATAAGGAGCCCCTGTAGATGTTGAGTCAAAACCTAATCAATTTTCAATAACCATTGTACATCGCACCAAATTCCAACTAAACATATCGGAGGAAGTGTAGCTACTGAAGTATGTGGTAGTTGTTTGCCATTAAAATCTTTGGATTGCAATTTCAATTACAAACAGAACAATGTTACAATGTAGGACTTAGATGTAGTCTTAGGAGTACACTTTTGCTTATCTGGGTTCCTATGTCGATGGAGCGAGTGGTAATGCGTTGACTCAGTTGACTATCTGACGACGGTTCTCGGTTCTCTGAAGGTCTGAGTTGCTCTGGGTGCTGGAGCTTGCGGAGAGGAAGAAGACGTTGAGTGTCTGTCTCTCTCTCTCTTTGTGTGTATGTAGGTCTCTGTCCGTTATGTCTGTGTGTGGAAGAAAGAAATGATCCCTCTATTTATAGCTTGCAGGCTGACTGCTCATGCGCGCATATGTAGGATGCGCCTGTACGTGGGGACGCCACGTGGTTGAAGCTGCTGGAGGCGCATGGATGATGCACCATCATTTACTACAACAAAAATACCTTTTAATGATGGCTAAAAAGTGTCATTAATTACAAACCATGACGTTTTTTTTTTTCAATCCAAGCGTTATGAAAACAGGTGTTATAAATGTTTTTAGAAGCGTTATAAATAATTCTTCCAAAACCGTCATTAATAGGTTGAATTTCTGCTACGGTTTATATTTCAAAGTGTTATGAATAGATGATCTGTATATGGTCATTGTATCACATTTATAACGCTCTATACTGCATGTTATATATTACATTCCAAATACTGTTCAATTCAATTCGAAAACAACCACTTTGAACCATATTCATAACAAAACATTGAAATGTAATATAAAGTATCATTCTCCATTTCAGTGTCTCAAAATAGGGTACATCAACATCTCACAGATATAGAGTACTTAAGTTAGCTACATTTCATTGTCTCAAAATAGAGTACTTTAGCTACAATTCTACATTTCTCCATCTCTATTTCATTGGTGACTTGAATGTATACAAGAGTAACTGTTGACAACAACCTGAATGATAGCAGGATCAGTGTGTAGAGAAGTGGTCTAAGCAGGCGGTGAAACTTTAACCTGTAAATCCTGCAAATTGCAAGAGAGTTTATAAATATATCAAGTTCAGAAGTATAAAAAGACAACTCCAAAGCTACAGTGGAGTCCTTGAACATAACATAATGAAAAATAAATAATATTGTTGAGTCCAAATTACTGAACGAGCAGATGTATGGTATACCATCCTTGAACAAGCAACAACAAGAGAAACATGCTTGACATCATCTTGATTCTCCAAGGCAATTAATAATGCAACCATCTTGATTCTCCAATAATAGCAGCAAGAGAAATTTTCTATTTACAAACAAGTCTCCAAATTTTTGCATAATAAACCAGTCTAAGTCTATCCACATGATCAAGCATATTAATGTAATAATAATAATAATTAAATATTAATATATAAAAAATTGGGCTCAGAGATTTGTGTACATGGTTCATATTTCATCGTACCAATGTTGCAAAAGTTACTGAACTAAAACCATACACTGACAAAATACTCAAAAGTTTGCAAAAACTGATACTGCATACAGAAGGTAGCATACGAAGAGTTAGCAACAATTTTCCCACAAAGCGAAGTGATACTCAAATCCAAGTGTTACTAAAGCCCAAACAAAAGTATACTCAAAGCCAGTGATACTTAAAGAGAAGTTAATACTCAAAGAACCTGGGTACTCAAAAGTAGAAGTTAATACTCAAAAGTATACTCAAAGCCAAGTATCCATCATGAAGTGATACTCAAAGATACTCAAAAAATGATACTCATCTACTGATATCAAATCCTTTTGCCTAATCAAAATTAGGCAACCATTCATCATCATAGCCCATTGAAAAACAAAATCCAAGAACATGAAACTAGGGTGATACTCAAAGAGAAGGAATACTCAAACTGTGTTTGAATGGATACTCAAACTATGCTTGAAGGGTTACTCAAAACGCTCAAAAGAGCAAAGCATGATCCTGACAAATATAACCCCAAGCCACACTCAAAAGAGCAGAGCATGGTCCTGCAAAGAATCATCAACATATGTAAAATAGAAAAAACTCCACTCTCATACAATTTCAAATCCATATAGTAAAGACCCACATTGTAAGTAATAATATGTGCACATTGTCTAGATGGATTGTTGGACAGGTAATTCCAGTTTTGATCTTTAATATTGATTTCTTGGTACTCATTATTTAACTAGTTGTCTATCAAATATAGTAGGTTCTTCAACTCTGGAGCAAAAATGATACCATAGCAGGACTATAAAGCAACATGGAAGGAGTACTAGAAGCAAAAGAGAGCCTTCCAAATACATTGTCTTAAATATAGTATCAAAAAACCTCTTGCTCAGGGAAATAACCTAATGCATGTAGGCAGAAGCCCCTTTGGTACCATCTCAGTTAGTAAGTCAGAAGCCTCTTTGATAGCCAATATCTCAGTCTTCGGTATTTCGGCAATACCTACCAAACAGGAGAAACCCCTCAACAACTAGCCATATGAAACCCCATAAGCTGAGACTAGTCTTCGACAACCGTCTGTGTTAAGTTTAACCCACTCGTCTGGGAGAAGGTGCCAAAAGACTAGTTGAGGCTGGCTAATAGTCAGCTTACTATCATCATCAAAAGCCAACTTAAAATCAGAAGACGATTTTATTGCTACATATATAATCTCCATGCATGTTATAGTTACTGTTTGCCATTAAAATCTTTTGATTGCAAATTTCAATACAAACAGAATAGTGTTATAATATAGGACTTAGACGTAGTCCTAGGAGTACACTTTTGTTTAATCTGGGTCCCTAGTGCCGATGGAGCAGGGGTAATACGTTGACTCCGTTGACGATCTGACGACGGTTATCGGTTCTCTGAAGGTCTGAGTTGCTCTGGGTGCTGGAGCTTACTGAGAGGAGGAAGACGTTGAGTGTCTGTATCTGCCTCTCTGGTTGGGCGATGTCTCTGTCTGTCTACGAATGTTCGTCTCTGTGTGTGTCTGTATGGAAGAAGAAAATGATCCCTCTATTTATAGTCTGCAGGCTGGCTGCTCATGCGCGCATATGTAGGATGCGTCTGGATTGCTGATGGGGGCGCATGGACGATGCGCCCTGATTGAGGGGTTGAATCCTTCATACTGCTGTTGTGGGCCGACACATAGCAGAGAAGGGGATTTTTCTGTTGCTGAGATCTTGGGTGAATCGAGTCAAAGGACACGTGTCATCGGCCCATGGCTCGAAGATCTCGGATTTGGTAGAGAATAATCTGGTAAGATGCGCATGGAATTGGGCGCATGAGGAGACTTTGGCTTGTAACCTTTGGGAGTCGCGAACCATTCAGGGTGCATGGCTTTTGAGGCGCATGCGAAGCTTCAGTAGTGACTTTACTTCTATCTTTTGGGATCAGAGAGAAGTCTGGGACGCATGGCTTTTAAGGCGCATGCAGAGCTTCAGTAGTGACTTTACCTCTGTCTTTAGGGATCAGAGAGAAAGTCTGGAATGCATGGCTTTTGAGACGCATGCAGAACTTTGGGCGCATGGCCGCGGAGGCGCATGCAAGTGGTTGGGCGGCCATGTGGCTTGTAACCGTCGGAGAAAAGTAATGATGATGCTGACGTTAGCGACGCTTCGTTTTCTAAAAAACCTGTCAACTGCAGTCTTTGGGGAACGTGCTGCCAACTCTGTCAGACTTCAACATTTAATGTTCTTTGACCGGTGATGGACTGTTGGAGTGGGCACATCGATCGGCGTTTCACTAGGCGTATGGGGCCGCATGGGGGCGCATGCTTGTGAAGCACTTGGTGCTGAAGGGCGCGTCTGTGTGATGCGCGGTCTGGCCGGCGCATCCGCTTCGCTTGACACGTCTTTTGGTGCGACTGTTACGTTCTTCGAGTGCTTTAAATAGCCGTTTTTGACTTGGCTGAATTCGAAGCGTCAGGTTCATCCATTTAATGCAAATTCATTGCACGGGATTCGGAGAGCCATCCACTTGGCGCATGGGTTTGATTTGCCCGGCCTATAAATAGTGCATAGAGAGAGTTTGTTTCTCGTTCACTCACGTCCTTCCGAAATAAACTTGTTTACTCGAGCACATTTTGTTGATGAGATATTCCCGAGGGTGAAGATGCGACGCAATGTCTTTATTGATGCACTTGAAGGTGACTGTTACATCCAAAAGTCGGAGTCGAGGGCTTCTGAGACAGGCAGAAGGTGCCTGTTGCATCCAAAGATAGGGATGCACGAGCCTCGTCTCCGTCATGTGGGAAGAGCCGCAGATCGGAATTGCGGTGCTGCGGTTTTGGGGGCTCTTTCTTCCTTCAAAATGGGTGTTGCCCATTCTGATTGTGTTGAAAGCTGCTCCTTTAGCCGCGGTTTCGATTACGGTCTTCCTTCGCCTTTGGAGGCTCTTTCGAAGCCTCCCCTGGCCACAGGTTGGCATGCGGTGCTCTTCTCTTCCTCGGTTTGGGGAGCTCTTCCTCTACCTAGAGGGTTGATTGCCACCCTCGTTCTGCTCAATAAATGCTTCATTAGTCGAAGCATTTAGACGGCGGTGAGCCTGGCTGGAAGAGTGGCACATAACTGAGCTGCTGAAGGGATGCACATAACTGAGGATACACATAACTGAGCTGCTGAAGGGATGCGCCCGGCTGGGAGCGCATGGTGGGATATGCCTGAGAGCGCATGGTGAGATGCGCCTGTTCGAGAGCGCATGATGATGCTGCGCCTGGCTGTAGACTTATGGTCTTTTCTTTTTGTAGAAGTTCTCCTTTGTACAGCCATTTTTAAGACATGTAATAGACTTTTATATGAAATAAAAATATGCTTTTAATGTCTCTATTCTTTGCTGTGTCCAAGTACTTTTGTCTGAACTTCCTGGCGCATGTAGTATTTGGCGCATAGGATTTTTGATCGTGAAATTCCATGCTTCTACAAGACCCCCTTCAAAGTTTTCAAAACTTTTTTGTCAAGTTTTGGAATACTTTGAATAAGAAGCATAGTGGTTGGAGCGCATGTCTGTTCGGGCGCATGGATACTTCGCGCATCAGTGGTGGGGCGCATGCTCTCCTCAGTTAATGCAAATGATAACGCCTCGATAACCAAGAAGATTAATGATGATCTTTTTGGTTTTATCTGCAGTTATCTCTTCACAGAACCCGAAGCGGCGGCTGAGGTCACACTTCATCGGTTCACGCGTGCGACTGAGCCTATAAATAGGCGTGAGGAAAAGAGAGAGAGAATTCTAGCCTGATTCCTTTCTTTGCTTTTGTCTTTTAGAGTTCTTCTTCGAAAAAAAAACCCTAACTTTTTCCTTGCAAGAAATGGCTCCCAAGACTCCTCGTGGCGGTGCCGGCAAAGGAAAGGAGCCTGCGGAGTTCATCGAGGAAGACGCTCCTGTCACCATTGTGACTCCGGCCGACGTTCGGCCTGCGATGACGGGTGGGTGTCGTCCTTTCCATTATTTTTTATTCAGGCAAGTTTTAGATCACACGGCTGAGTTGGTGTGCTCTAACTCATTGTTATCGAAGCGCATGGACCTCTGTCCTGATGATGCACCGAGGTTTTATCCCACCGACGTGTATGGGTTTAGGCCCTTATTATGCACCGAGGTTTAACTGCTAACGCGTATGGGTTTATACCCTGATGATGCACCGAAGCCTCACTGCTGACGCGCATGGGTTTGTACCCTGTTGATGCGCTGAAGCCACACTGCTGATGCGCATGGGTTTACATCCTGATGATGCGTCGAAGCCACACCGCTGATGCGCATGGGTTTACACCCTGATGATGCGCCAGGCTGCTTGACACATTTTGCCTTCTTAAAGCTTTTTTGCCTGACTTTTTTTTTATTGTATCAGTGTCGATGACAATCCCTTTGCTGAATGAAGTCCTTCTGGATGCTTCTCTTTGTCAAATGGGAGTTGATTTTGACGAGGAGGTTATCAACCCTGCGAAGGATGCTATCCTGCAGAATCAACCTCCTGAGAGAATGCTGCAGATCCAGAATCAGTTGTCGATTTTCCTCCAGAGTATGATGGAGAGAGGTAAACTGAAATCTGCTGAATCCGAGGATGTGACCTTCTTAAAACCTGCCTTTTTGTTCGGTGACCGCCTGATCTCTACCGAGGCGAAGATACTGAAGATCAAAGAAGACTGGTTCTTCTCTGCGAAGGGCATGGTTCTGTATATGCGACAACTTGATCGCCAGTTGCCGTTGACGGCCTTCTACCGTTTAGCTTCCAAGAGAAGGATGCCCTGGGAACTTACTCCTTCTCAAGGAGGGGCATTGGGAGGTACTCTTTCGATTGATGCTACTTCGAATCGAAGGGATACCTTGGCCGCTTCGCGAACCGGACCCTCGTTTAGTTGCAGAACTTTGCGTCCTGGGAGCCTTTATAGTGAGGTTCCTAATGACACCTTTGTCTTCAGTGCTTCGACCTTTGCAAATCGGATGCTAACATCGAGGGTCATGTATCCGAAAGGTAGCTTTAGGGTTGAAGGTTGGTGTCACCACATACCGAAGTGGGACGACTTGACCGTTTGGGTGTTGTCGAAGTTCAAGGTTGAGCTTAAAGAGATTGGGCTGACAGCCGCTGTCCCTGTCACACAGGTTGGCATGGATCTCAATAAGCATATGTTCCTCGCTCTTTTGAAAATGTTCAATACCCAGACTGGATCTTTCTTTACTCCAGTAGAAGAGTTGGGATTGGCTCTCCACGAAATGTACGAGGTATCCAGGCTTCCCTGGGGATCTGAACCGTACGGAGAATATTTTCCGTCAAACGAAGAGATCCTTGTCTTGGAAAAGAAGGACCCGGAGATGATGGCTGTCTTCAAAGAGGTAGCGAGGCATCATTATCTGATGCAACGGAGGGAGAAAGGCAAGTCTCAACCTCATGTGACTGCTTGGAGGGATTACGTCTTTAAGCAGGATTTGGCGGATTCTTCGAAGATCCGGTTTATGTCTCCGTAAGGGCTGAAACCCGCGAAGTTGACCTCTGAAATGAGCCGGTTAGACGAGAGGGCCCCTCGTTCAAATGAGAGTGGCAAAAACGTGTATAGCTGCTTCTGGCACTGTGCACACCGGATGTCATCTAAGGCAGTATTGGCTGCTTATTTGATGATATGGCTCCGGGATTGTGTGTTCGCGGGCGGATCGGGTTCCGTGGAGAGGGTACACAGGAACCTCATTTTGCCATCAGTGAAATTGGCCTTTGGTCGTCCTTTGGCTCTTCTCCCCACGATGGTGTGTAACCTGTTGCGGGGCTTGAGGACCTTTGCTGAGGACGTGATCCATGAGAGAGGTAGAAACGACAACTTTCCCCGGGCCGAACTACCATTCCATTATCTGATGGGATGGTTGATTCTTCATCACCCGAACGTGATGAGTCCAGGCTCGGAGGAGGATCACGTTGAAGGTGACGCCTTTATCCGCCGCTTCTACAAGAGGAAGTGGTTGCACACTGATGTCCCCGTCTGCAGGAGAGTTTTGTCCTATCTTCAGGGGTGGGAGATTGTCAAGGTCGGTCCCATCTTCAAAGATTTCAAGGCCGACCAAGATTTAGACGACTTTGGTGAAGATGTGATTACTCTGCCGAAATAGGGTTTTCGTTGGTTGCAAAGTATTCGGCCTTCCCACTTGGTCTACCGTAACCAGAATAGGTGTTATCTGGAGCCATATCTGCCAAGCCGGTTTGCTCGCCAGTTCGTATACACCCAGTTAATGTTACGGAACCCCAGTAACAGTTTGGGGTTTGCCGAGAGTTTGCTGGACGGAGCCCGTGGCTGGCAATATTACAATGCCGGGTGCACTGGTGTTCATTTTACCATGCCAGTTAGCAACCATCGGCCACAAATCCTGTATTCAGCCGTTAAACTGTATTGCACCATGAATACTGTGTCTTCTGGCTATGATAGGGAGACCAGTTTCATCGTTGGAACTCAGCTAGAGGCTACTTCAAATATGTTGGTGGCGGCTCGGTCATATCGTCCACCAGAATTGGCGGGATATCGGGCTGCTGCTGTAGCATCAGTGAGAGATCCCCCTATTGGGAAGAGATGGGCTGACGCAGAGGCCGGTTCGTCCGTACCAAAAAGGCCGAGGAAAGTGACGACTCCAAAGGCTGCATCACTAGAATCAGTCCCTGCTGAGGTAAAGAGTCCTCCGTAATCTGGCTCATCATGTCATTTTGGTGACTTGTGCTCTTCTTCTTGCAGGGATCGTTGAAGAAGAGAACCCGTGTTTCGAAACCGGGTGTCAGTAAACCGAAGGAGGTGGCAAGCTCCTCTGATGAGCGAATCCCTCCGATGGTAATGTCTCCAATGGAGGAGAATCCTGAAGATGTTATTCCTGCGAAGATTTTAGTATCTCCGGACTCTGTCGGAAGGGATGCTGAGGTTGCAGCAACTTCCGGGATGGAGCAAGCCGCCGTGGGGGCCTTGGACGTTGAGGGTCCTGTGGACACGGGACTTCCTGATGATGAAGTGGGGTGGAGTTCGTCGTCTTCGAAAGACGTTCCTCCAGTAATACGTGAGTCTGTTGCGGGGGCAACAGACGTGATTGCAACAGAGGAGAGGGTTGATTCTCCTCCTTGGTATGATGCGGGGAGGTCGACCGTAGCGTTGCCGAGCCCTACCCCAGGCTCAGCAACGGAAGCTGAGGTGGCTGCCGACCGGGAGGTGGCGACAGATTTGGTCCCCGTGGAGGGATTCGATGATGAGGGGGAGACTCGTCTGCCGAGCCCGACCCCATAAGACGCGCCCCGCCAGGAAGCGCGAGCTGATCCGGTTAGCTTGCCAGAGGAAGGCTCCGCGCTGGTTAAAGATCGCACCTCGATGGTGGAGGAGTCAGCTCCGGATGTTGATAGTCCCTTTGAGCCAGGAAAGGGCAAGGGCTTGCTGATGCAAGTGCCCTCTGTTGCTTCTTCGACTTGGGGGACGATATCGACACCCCACCCAACTCCTTCTGCACTCTTGGCATCTGGTGCTGGTAGTGGAATTCAAGTTCCTGGTGCGGGAGCGTCTGCTGATGTCGATGTTCAAACCTCGCAGATTGAGATCGGCGGGTTTTCTTCAGGTCCGCCATCCAGAGTAACTCCTCCAACTCCTGCCATGATACCCCAAGTATTGACGGATGCGGATGAGTATGTTAAATTCATCGTTGAGGTAGTGTACAAGATGCTGCAGAAGGGTGTGTCGACTGTGATGAACACCAATGGGAGTTTCGCGATGGCAAAATCTATGGCGCTTCCACACATCAACCTGATACGTCTCCACCAGGGCCATGATCATATGGCCGAGATTCTGGAGGCCTCGGTGACTGAGCTGGATCAACTGCTTTTCGAGTTTCAGCGTATCCAGCGGAATGATCTTTCCGCCCTGATAGACGCGGAAAAGGAGAAGCTGATTGCTGAAATTGAATCTTCTTATCAGGCCACCGTGGGTATCTGGGAGCAGGAAGTGGCTGAGACTGAAGCCGCAGTGGAGCGGTTGTCTCAGTCTACACATGAGAAGATAGAGTTGCGAACTGCGTTGGACGCTAGTATCGCGAAGGTTGATGCCCAGATTCACCATCTTGAGGACCAGCGATCCCGACTCCTATTGGATGCTGAGTGTGTCCAGGCTGAACATGTAGCATTCAAGAATGAGGAAGCAGCTTTCATCCACCGGGCTCTTACTCTGGCTCAGCAACGGCAGCAGTTGGATGAGAAGCATGAGGATGACACCTCTCCAGAGGCCATAGAGGCGATGCATCAAGAAGCTGAACGTCGGGTCCTGGCGACTATGGAGACTCGAGCGACAGACTTGAGACGCCGGATTGAGGAGATTTCAGCCAACCCTGGGGACATTTAGGGATTGTAGTCTCTTCTTTTTGTGCTTTTACAACTCTTGTTGGGGGGGTGTACTCCTTTACTCTTTCGAATAAAGAAATACAAAATTTTTGTGATGTGTTCATTTTTGCTGTCATGAACTTGAGATTTGTGTGGACCTATTATCTTTTGCGCACCTTGGTTTTTAGGTACAGATAATAAGTTTGAGAGAACCAACATGTTTGCTCAGAGGTGATGTGGACGTGGCAAATATGGGATTCAAATGATGGAATCTTCCTACTCAGAGGTGTTATGGACGTGGTAGGAATAACTCTAGGGGATATGCGGAACTACTCAGAGGTAATGTGGACGTAGAAGTTCTGCAATCAATGTACGGCAACGCAGGAGTTGTCTGTACGGGATGTTTAATCAGAGGTAATGTGGACGTGGTAAACATGATGGGTAGCATAGTCTTATGGAGTGTAAGATTCCGCTTTGTAGGGCGTAGGGGGACAACTCAGAGGTAATGTGGACGTGGTTGTCCTTCTACTGGAGGATGCCCCGGAACAGCTGGGTTTCGGAAGCGTCTAATTTTGTGGAAGTACATGTCTGAAAGATGTCAAGAGTAGTACTTCTTTAGGAACTTGCCGTTGATGGGCATCATGAACAAGTCCCTATTGGGTTTGGCGAGGCAGTAAGCACCGTTTGAGTATACCGTCTCTATGATGAAAGGTCCTTCCCACTTGGGCTCGAACTTTTCTGGTGTCTTGTGAGTCAACACCATCGGCCTCCTGACTGCCAGAACCAGGTCGCCTTCTTGGAAAGTCCTTTGCTTGACCTTCTTGTTGAAAGCCTATAATATACGGACTTGGTAGAGTTCAATGCGTTGTTGAGCTAGGAGACGCTTTTCGTCAAGTGCCTCCAGTTCCCGCAGACGACGACGTTGATTGTCCTCTTCTGTGAGTTGGTTTGTGATTGCTACGCGGAGTGAGTGTCACGCCCCATAACCAGAATACTGGAGAGCGGGGGAATGACTCAGCCAGCTACGTATTACGGGTTGATGAATACCGTATAATATGATCAATGCTGTCTAACCTGGCGAGGGGGTGCATACTACATGAAAGTCTTACTATGGTCACTTCACATCTATTGTCTCAATCATTCAAACAAGAAGCAAAAATAGAGAACATGTAAGATAAAGCAGTAAGGCATCCCAAACACTTAGTCAAAATGTTCTTGAGATCTGGCTTTACAAAACATAGCCAGATGGTATAGTAACATATACACAATTATTATCAGCTGCAGTCTGACTTAATTACAATTATGTAAAAGTAAGTACAAGACAATCCGACTAGCATGTCGGTGCCAAACGGCTAAGTATGAAGTAAATAATAAAACGAGCGGTGGAGTAAGGAACCCACTCGAGTCCTCCTGCGATCATTCCCCTAGTAATGACCATCGTGGAGGTAGAAGTAAGCTGGATCCTCGGGGACCGGCTCTAAATCTGGACATGCAAAACCAGAGAGGTTAGACCTCTAATAGCAAGTACCACAAGGAAGCACGATATGAATGATTAAACCAGTAAGTAAGAGGATATAATAATAGATCTCTGCTTTCCACTAGGATTCACATAACATCACGACACTTCGAACTAACCTCCTAACCAAACAAGGACCGAAGTTGGCCCGTCATGTCCTGACATTCTGATCATCTCAGTTAGGCAACAGAGTAGGTACAGTACACAAACAAATTATCTTGAACGGCCAATCAACTCCTACGGCTTGCTATTGTGAGTCCCAAGTTATCCTGGAATTATGCAAATAGGGATTCCTCAGTTCTTACTATGTACGAGCAAGGCTAGTCTATCCAGTCAATCAATTGCGCCAATCATGAATTAGACGAGTCCCAGCGGGACGCCCGTCATCAATATACAATATACAATAATAATATAAGCAGATACCGCTCCCTGCCCGTGTGGCAAGTTTACAGTATCTGTGGGAACCAGCCGGCCTGTCGGGCACTACTAGTCCCAAGAGGGCTGCCATGTAAGAACTCGGGGATCCATTCTCTCCATGCAATCATTATTTTATTTAACTTAATAGTCTCTACGTTGGGTGAAATCCCATGCCGTGGTTCACGGTCATGTAAATGAGTACTTTCGTACGGGGTACGATATGCGCAACTCTACAACGATACCCGTGCGGCTAGGTTGTAGGTCTTACATAGCGTAATGCAACAATCAAATCTAACAACGGAGTAATCATGCCTTGACCATAAAGTACACATGCTACTTTTGTAAAATAAATAAATAAATAAATAAGTTGAAGCCTGCATGTGCCTGTACGTCAATATTCGAGATCAGCCAGTCGATTTCAATAGTTCATTACATGAACGTGTCTCATTCATTCAATTCAATAAGACGACTAGCCAGTCTCTTAGTTCCAACCAGGAACGCATGATCAATTTTAGTCAAGATAACCATTATTGTCAATGGTGACAAGGCATGAAAGTCAATTAGTATTAAATGGGGTCGAGTCTATAACTCTCAAGGTTAAGTTCTAGTCTTACTGGGTATCCATAAACCAATCAAGACACAGGGCACGTTCTACACAACCATATATATTAAAAATATTAACATGCCAAGATTATCGAGTTCATGCAAAAAGCATAAGGATATAATAGGAGAACTATCATGCCACCATTAAATAAATAAACTATAGAACAAATAGAAACACCCAGGTCAGGAAGTCACGCCAACAAGTCTAAGCTAAGACCAACAAGTCACGCCAACAAGTCTAGAAGGAGTGAGCGTGAAAAAGTAATTCATGTACTCATAACGTGAGCGTGAAAAGTAAGCATAGAAAATGATAAGAAATCCACGCATGCACGCAAAGACGTGTGCGTAACTCAAATGTCACGCTGACACGCAAGAACGTGTGCGTGACTAAAAATTCACGCACGCACGTAAGAACGTGTGCGTGACTAAAAATTCATGCACTCATGTAAGAACGTGAGCGTGACTCAAAATTCACGCAGACACGTAAAGACGTGTGCGTGACTAAAAATTCATGCAGACACGTAAAGACGTGAGCGTGACTAAAAATTCATGCAGACACGTAAAGACGTGAGCGTGACTGAAAATTCATGCAGACACGTAAAGACGTGAGCGTGACTGAAAATTCACGCAGACACGTAAAGACGTGTACGTGACTAAAAATTCACGCTGGCACGTAAGAACGTGTGCGTGACTGAACCTTCGTTCCAAGCCAAAAATGAAGTTCCCATGGTTCAGAATCTATGGACAACCAAGAATACACGCCAGGTTGGGAGATCAAAACCCATGAACAACCGAGAATACAACAACTTAGATCTAGAAGAAATAAGCCAAAGAAATCAAAAATGCTAAGTACTAAACTCTCTCAGGATCATGAGAGGAAGACAAATGAACCATAAAAATGGTTCTCCAAGTGGGAAGCAAGAAGCAAGATGTACTTGCCTGCTGGTAGGTGGAAGAGAGTGGTGAGGAAGAAGAAGAAGTAATGGTGAAGGAGAGTTATGAGAAGAGAGAAGGAGATGGGGGCTTTAAATAGGAAGGGTGGTGGTTGGTGGGGTTTGGTTCATGTAAACCGCCATGAACCCGAAAATAACCAACCATGGCCGAACCACAATAAGACTAAAGCAGAGAAGTTAAAAGCAGAAAATAAAATACAAAAATAAAATGCAGGAATAAAATTGCAGAAATAAAATTACAGATAATTAATTAACATGAAATTACAGGAATTTAAATACAGGATAATACATGATAAATATTAAATAAATATATATGAGTTGTACATGTATAAAAATACGCATTCTGGGAACGGGGAGTGACATCTCTACCCACCTTAGAAAAATTCTGCCCTCGGAATTTCAAATCCAAGCAGGTAGAAATATCGGAGCTAAACTAATACAAGCAATTCTAGTGAGCAAGCAATCATTTTTACCATATCAAAAGCAAGTACTATATGTAAATTCATCAATCCACGATATCAAGTAGCTCTACCCATAAGGTGATAAGCATGAAGAATTAGGACAATCAAGGTATACAGAAAGAGATATACCTTGTGAGTCAAACATGTGTGGATACCGTGATCGGATATCATCCTCACGTTCCCACGTTGACTCACCCAAGGAGTGATGACCCCAAGCAACACGGACAAGACTAATTGTTCGGTTCTTAAGTATCTTCTCTCTTCGGTCCAAAATGGACACAGGTTGTTCCTCGTAAGACAGGTTGGTACCAACAACCAGCTCAGAATGATCGAGGATATGGCTTGGGTCCGATACATACCTACGTAATTGAGATACATAAAACACGTCATGCACCTCTCGTAACGAAGGTGGAAGGGATAAACGATAAGCAACATCGCCTATCCGATCAAGAATAACAAATGGGCCCACGTACCACGGACTCAATTTTCCGCGAACGCCAAATCTAATGACCCCACGAGTAGGTGAGATCCGCAAGAATACGTGGTCCCCAACAGAGAACTCTAACGGCCTACGATGCTGGTCCGTCCAATGACGATGCCGGTCCTGTGCAACTCGAAGTCGCTCTCTAATTTCCTTAACCACTTCAACCGTCTGAACAATCATTTCTGGGCCTAACATCTTCCTCTCCACGATATCATCCCATGCAAGCGGTGACCTGCACTTCTTACCATATAGTGCTTCGAATGGCGCCATCTGGATACGGGCTTGATAACTATTGTTGTATGAGAACTCGACTAAGTACAGGTGACTCTCCCAAGACCCTCCAAAATCTAGAGTGCAAGCTCATAACATATCTTCTAAAGTCTGAATCGTTCTTTCCGATTGCCCGTCCGTCTGCGGATGGTAAGCCGTACTAAATCTTAACATGGTACCCAGACTATGATGTAAGCTCTTCCAAAAATATGATGTAAAGCGGGTATCTCGATCCGACACAATACTGACAGGGACTCCATGCTGCCTGATTATCTGTTGCATATATAACTCTGCCAACTTTTCTGTAGATTGCTCTACTCTGAAAGGAAGAAAGTGTGCTGCCTTCGTAAGTCGGTCCACTATTACCCAAATAGCGTCCTTACCACTTGGTGATCTCGGTAAACCGGTCACAAAGTCCATTGTAATATGCTCCCATTTCTATTCCGGAATAGGAAGCGGTTGCAATAACCCAGCTGGCCTCTGCTGTTCTGCCTTCACTTGCTGACATACCAAGCAACGGAAAACAAATCTAGCTATCTCCCTCTTCATCCCGTTCTACCAGAAATGCTGCTTGATATCTTGGTATATCTTGGTCCCTCCAGGATGAATAGAATACTAAGAACTGTGAGCTTCTGCCATAACTTCCTGTCTGATATCTCCACTAGGCACACATAGACGTGATCCAAACCTAAGTGTACCATCTTCATGAATTCTCATCTCCTTCCTGAGTCCTGACTCACATTCTGCCCTAAGCTTCTGAATCCTTGGGTCCTGTGCCTGAGCTGCCTTGATCCTGCCTACTAAGTCAGATTGAACTTGCAGACTTGTTAGAACTCCTACATCACTAGGAAGTATAACTTCGATGCCCATCTCCTGAAGGTCTTCTAAGATATGCCTCTGTGTTGTCAACATAAATGCGCCGCCTCTCCTGCTAAGAGCGTCTGCTACTACATTAGCCTTGCCTGGATGATACTGAAGCTCTACGTCATAATCCTTAATCAACTCCAACCATCTTTTCTGCCTCATGTTTAGTTCCTTCTGAGTAAAGATGTACTTCAGACTTTTATGGTCTGTGTACATGTCCACTCGGTCACCATATAAGTAATGCCTTCATAGCTTCAGAGCAAATACTACTGCCGCTAACTCCAAATCATGAGTTGGGTAATTCTTCTCGTGGTCCCGAAGCTGCCTAGATGTATATGCTATCACCTTCCCATGTTGCATAAGGACACATCCAAGTCCTTTACCTGACGTATCACAATATACTGTAAAACCTCCGGGTCCAACTGGCAATGTAAGAATAGGTGCTGATATCAATTTCTGCTTCAAAGTCTCGAATGATGCCTGACATTCTGCCGACCAAACGAATGGTACATCCTTCCGGGTCAAGCGGGTCATGGGTGCTGAAAGCCTTGCAAAGTGACACAAACCTTCTATAATATCCTGCCAATCCTAAGAAGCTCCGCACATCTGCTACGGTTTTGGGTACTGGCCAACTTTCTACTGCTTCTATCTTCTTGGGATCTACTGCTACTCCAGCTCCTGATATGATGTGACCCAAAAATGAAATGTGATCCGACCAAAACTCATACTTGCTGAGCTTGGCATACAACTGGTTCTCTCTCAGAACCTGCAACACTTTCCTGAGGTGGTCTTCATGCTCCTCTTCACTAGCAGAGTATACGAGAATGTCGTCAAGAAACACAACGACAAACTGGTCTAAGTATGGTATAAAGATGCGATTCATCAAATCTATGAATATTGCTGGAGCATTAGTCAAACCAAACGGCATTACTAAGAATTCATAATGCCCATACTTCGACCTGAATGCTGTCTTGGGAATATCTTCCTTCCGAACCCTCACTTGATGGTACCCTGAACGAAGATCTATCTTGGAGAAAACTCTAGCTTTGCTCAACTGATCAAATAAGTCGTCGATCCTGGGTAATGGGTACTTGTTCTTCACTGTTGCCCGCGTTAAGCTTCCTGTAGTCAATGCACAATCTGGATGACCCATCATTCTTCCCCACAAGTACCACTGGTGCTGCCCATGGTGACACGCTAGCTTGGATGGACTTCTTCTCCTTCAGTTCCTCTATATGCTGATATACCTTGGCCTGCTCTGAATCCGCTATTCTGTAAACTCGATCTAATATCAGTTTAGTTCCTGGTGCCAATTCTATACTGAACTCAATATCCCTAACCGGTGGTAGACCTGGAAGTTCTTCAGGAAATACGTCTAGAAACTCTTCAACTATCTTCGGAATCTGAACTTCTTCCATTGCCGTTATTACTCCCTGCTCTTGTTGAGTTGCCCCTGATCTGACTAAGGTGAACTGCTTCATGCTTGGAATATCAAAAGATACACTCCCTCTACGACAATCTATTATCGTATGACTGTCTTTCAGTCAGTCCATGCCTAAGATAACGTCGAAATTTCTAACTGGAAATTCTATCAACCGGGCGGATAAGGAATGCCCGCAAACTACAATGCTACATGCTAAAATAACTCTACTAACTCCTATGAGCCCATTACCAGTGAGTATATTCAACCTCCCTGGCAATGCCTCGAACTCCATTCCTAGTCGTGTCGCAAATTGTGCAGATATAAATGAATGGGATGCTCCCGAATCAAACAATGCTACTGCGGGATATGAGGCGACGAGAATGTTACCTGCCACAACATCTCCCGATGCCAATGCCTCCTCCAAGGACAGAGTGAATGCTTGCCCTCGACCTCCTTGCTAGTTTCCATGCTGCGGCCTAGCCTGATGTTGTTGCTGGCCCCTTTCTTGATGATGCTGGGGTGGTCTAAGCTGGTGTTGCTGCATCGGCGGCCCCTGCTGCCAAAATATCTGAGCCTGCTGCATTAACGGATGCTGTGCCAACGGCCTTACTGCCACCGCTGTTCCTCGATACTGGCCTGCCCCTGGTGCTGGCAAAGCAGGAAACTGCTGTCCTGGTCCTCCTGACCTCGAATTTATGGGACATGTGGTAACCCGATGGTCTGGATTTCCACATATCAGACACAGTCCATTCAATGTTCGACACACATCTCTAGTGTGTCCCATCTTCCCACAATAAGTGCAGCCCGCCGGGGTTGCTGGTTCTTCCTATGTTGCTGTTGCTGCTGCCTGGGTGGTGGTGCTGGTCCTCGTATCGCCACATCGTGGATACGAATGCCAGTGGATGGTGCTGTTGTTCGGGGCGCTGCTCCTCCTCCTCCTTCAATCTGACTGTAGGATCTCTTCTGACCCCCAGTCCTTGTCGCAAGCCTCTGAATGGTGATCTCATGCCTTCGAGTTGCCGTCAATACTTCGTCAAAAGTTTGGTAATTGTGCCCCTCTATCAATTGCAAGAGTTCTAGATGAAACCCTTGCTAAAACCTCATGGCCCTCTGGCTCTCTGTTGCTACCATCTCCGGGGCGAATCTACTCAATCTGCAGAACTCCGCTGCATAAGCATCTACAGTCTTGCCGGCCTGCCTGAGGTTGATAAACTTCTATTGTAGCTCAAACCGTGCCACAACTCCATAGTACTTGGTCTTGAATCTTGCAGTAAAATCGTCCCAAGCTACAGGACGTCTGATGCCCACTTCCTTTAATTCCCACCAATCACGTGCGAGATCCTGAAGTAACAACTTCACTAGATCCACACGTTCTTCTGCCGGTACCTTAGCTGCTGTCAGAATGGCCTCAATATCCTTAAGCCATGCATCTGCTGAGATGGCATCCTCCATGCCCTCGAAACGGTGGGGGTTGTACTTACAAAACCTGGCTGATGCTCCTGAATCAGTCCTCACTCCTCTTTCCAAAGCCGTCTGCAATCCTTGGTTGAGCAACACATTCTGCTCTTGTAGCTGAGTGTGCATGCGCTGCTGGGCCAACATCTGATGTTGCTGAGTAGCCATCATTCCTCTCATGATCTCCAGAAGGGCTGGTGTATCCACTTGGGTAGGTGGAACTGTTGGTGGTGGTGGAACATCCGGATACTGCGACCCAGCTGCTGCTTCCACTATCATTTCTTCTTGAATAGCCTCTTGAGTTAGTACCCGGCCCTTGTTACTGACCAACCTGGTCATGTTGCCCATGTTGCCCCTGCTGTTGTCCAGCTCTGACTGATGCGGACGAAGTGCCCCTAAGAAAAGGGATAAGAGAACAATCAAACAACCGGACATGAAGGATCAATGAAGTTAAAGGATACCAGAATGTCAAGCAAGGGTTGAGAATAACGAATCATGAGATCAAGGGGGGAACACGTGTGATTGAGACATCCTATAAATCAAAACACCCCACAAGTCTGAAATCAGACCTGCATGGGCCACCACTAAAACCTTGTCACGCCCCAGAACCAGAATACTGGAGAGCGGAGGAATGACTCAGCCAGCTACGTATTACGGGTAGATGAATACCGTATAATACGATCAATGCTGTCTAACCAGACGAGGGGGTGCATACTACATGAAAGTCTTACTATGGTCACTTCACATCTATTGTCTAAATCATTCAAACAAGAAGCAAAAATAGAGAACATGTAAGATAAAGCAGTAAGGCGTCCCAAATGCTTAGTCAAAATGTTCTTGAGATCTGGCTTTACAAAACATAGCCAGATGGTATAGTAACATATACACAATTGTTATCAGCTGCAGTCTGACTTAATTACAATTATGTAAAAGTAAGTGCAAGACAATCCGACTAACATGTCGGTGCCAAACGGCTAAGTATGAAGTAAATAACAAAACGAGCGGTAGAGTAAGGAACCCACTCGAGTCCTCTTACGATCATTCCCCTAGTATTGACCATCGTGGAGGTAGAAGTAAGCTGGATCCTCGGGGACCGGCTCTAAATCTGGCCATGCAAAACCAGAGAGGTTAGACCTCTAATAGCAAGTACCACAAGGAAGCACGATATGAAGGATTAAACCAGTAAGTAAGAAGATATAATAATAGATCTCTGCTTTCCACTAGGATTCACATAACATCACGACACTTCAAACCAACCTTCCAACCAAACAAGGACTGAAGTTGGCCCGTCATGTCCTGACATTCTGATCATCTCAGTTAGGCAACAGAGTAGGTACAGTACACAAACAAATCATCTTGAACGGCCAATCAACTCCTACGGCTTGCTATTGTGAGTCCCAAGTTATCCTGGAATTATGCAAATAGGGATTCCTCAGTTCTTACTATGTGCGAGCAAGGCTAGTCTATCCAGTCAATCAATTACGCCAATCATGAATTAGACGAGTCCCAACGGACGCCCGTCATCAATATACAATATACAATAATAATATAAGCAGATACCGTTCCCTGGTGTGACAAGTTTACAGTATCTGTGGGAACCAGCCGGCCTGTCGGGCACTACTAGTCCTAAGAGGGCTGCCATGTAAGAACTCGAGGATCCATTCTCTCCATGCAATCATTATTTTATTTAACTTAATAGTCTCTACGTTGGATGAAATCCCATGCCGTGGATCATGGTCATTCAAATGAGTACTTTCGTACGGGGTACGATATGTGCAACTCTACAACGATACCCGTGCGGCTAGGTTGTAGGTCTTACATAGCGTAATGTAACAATCAAATCTAACCACGGAGTAATCATGCCTTGACCATAAAGTACACATGCTGCTTTTGTGAAATAAATAAATAAATAAATAAATAAATAAGTTGAAGCCTGCATGTGCCTGTACGTCAATATTCGAGATCAGCCAGTCGATTTCAATAGTTCATTACATGAACGTGTCTCATTCATTCAATTAATAAGACGACTAGCCAGTCTCTTAGTTCCAACCAGGAATGCATGATCAATTTTAGTCAAGATAACCATTATTGTCAATGGTGACAAGGCATGAAAGTCAATTAGTATTAAATAGGGTCGAGTCTATAACTCTCAAGGTTAAGTTCCAGTCTTACTGGGTATCCATAAACCAATCAAGACACAGGACACGTTCTACACAACCATATATATTAAAATATTAACATGCCAAGATTATCGAGTTCATGCAAAAAGCATAAGGATATAATAGGAGAACTATCATGCCACCATTAAATGAATAAACTATAGAAGAAATAGAAACACCCAGGTCAGGAAGTCACGCCAACAAGTCTAAGCTAAGACCAACAAGTCACGCCAACAAGTCTAGAAGGAGTGAGCGTGAAAAAGTAATTCACGTACTCATAACGTGAGCGTGAAAAGTAAGCGTGGAAAATGATAAGAAATCCATGCACGCACGCAAAGACGTGTGCGTAACTCAAATGTCACGCTGACACGCAAGAACGTGTGCGTGACTAAAAATTCACGCACGTACGTAAGAACGTGTGCGTGACTAAAAATTCACGCACTCATGTAAGAACGTGAACGTGACTCAAAATTCACGCAGACACGAAAGACGTGTACGTGACTAAAAATTCACGCAGACACGTAAAGACGTGAGCGTGACTGAAAATTCACGCAGACACGTAAAGACGTGAGCGTGACTGAAAATTCACGCAGACACGTAAAGACGTGAGCGTGACTGAAAATTCACGCAGACACGTAAAGACGTGTGCGTGACTAAAAATTCACGCTGGCACGTAAGAACGTGTGCGTGACTGAACCTTCGTTTCAAGCCAGAAATGAAGTTCCATGGTTCATAACCATGGACAATCGAGAATACAC
The DNA here is from genome assembly GCA_029216955.1 of Iris pallida. NCBI lineage: Eukaryota > Viridiplantae > Streptophyta > Magnoliopsida > Asparagales > Iridaceae > Iris > Iris pallida. The sequence continues at coordinate 22,501 of JANAVB010003148.1, forward strand.
GCCAGGTTGGGAGATCAAAACCCATGAACAACCGAGAATACAACAACTTAGATCTAGAAGAAACAAGCCAAAGAAATCAAAAATGCTAAGTACTAAACTCTCTCAGGATCATGAGAGGAAGACAAATGAACCATAAAAATGGTTCTCCAAGTGGGAAGCAAGAAGCAAGATGTACTTGCCTGCTGGTAGGTGGAAGAGAGTGGTGAGGAGAAGAGAGAAGTAATGGTGAAGGAGAGTTATGAGGAGAGAGAGGAGATGGGGGCTTTAAATAGGAAGGGTGGTGGTAGGTGGGGTTTGGTTCATGTGAACCGCCATGAACCCGGAAATGACCAACCATGGCCGAACCACAATAAGACTAAAGCAGAGAAGTTAAAAGCAGAAAATAAAATACAGAAAAAAATACAGAAATAAAATTGCAGAAATAAAATTGCAGATAATTATTAACATGAAATTACAGAAATTTAAATACAGGATAATACATGATAAATATTAAATAAATATATATGAGTGTCATGTATTAAAATACGCATTCTGGGAACGGGAAGTGACAGTGAGGGTATCTGGATCACGAGAGGTAGTACGCTTTGCTCCCGTAGACCAGGAAGAATGGTGTGTTGCCCGTCGGGGTCCGTACCGTTGTGCGGTAGGCCCAAAGGCATTCGTCGAGCTTTTCATCCCAGTCGGTTTGTTGGATGACACGACCTTTTGAGTAGCCTGACGATGGTCTTGTTGAACGCCTCGGCCAATCCATTTGCTGTCGGATTGTAGGCGGTTGAGGCCACATTTTGGATGCGATTTTTGTCACAGAATCTGCTAAAAACATCGCTGGTGAACTGAGGACCGTTATCGTGGATAATCCTCGGGGTACCCGAAACGGTAGATGACATGGTGCTTGATGAACTGATCACCCTAGAGCTCTTCACTTCCGCCAGTGGGACTGCTTTTGCCCATTTGGAGAAGTAGTCGGTGATGGCCAGGATGAAGCGGTGTCCTCTCGATGAAGGAGGGATGATCGGTCCTACAATGTCCATACTCCAAGCTTCGAAAGGCCAAGAGGCGACTGTAGGATGTAGTGGTACTGACGGTGTATGGATGAAGTCTACGTGAAGCTGGCACGCATGGCACTTCTTAGCATAGTCAACAGCATCAGCGGCCATGGTTGGCCAGTAGTAGCCCATGTCGCAGTCGATCCTGCAACTTAGGGCCAGGTTGATGGGCTCCGCAGGTCCCATCGTGAGCTTCTCGAAGGGCTTCGGCTGCTTCTTCGTTGGACAGACATCGCAGGAGAGATGTCCATCGTAGGAGCGTCGGTACAGCATTTTAGTAGCTGTGTCGTAGTAGAATCAAAGGGAGTGCCTCCTGACTGAGACGGCTTCTTTCGGGTCTTCTGGAAGAATTCCGTAGATAGCAAAGTCGATGAACGGAATCTCCAGTCTCGGACATTAACACCAGCACTCGTTGACATGTCATGGGTCACTTGTGAGCACATGTTGTTTTTAGGACAGACCAAGTCTCGACCAACTACCGTGACGTAGTGTTGAGTCCCGAGGGGTGCTGCTAACGAGGCTGCGAGGCCAGCCAGAGCGTCAGCCTCCAGATTTTGTAAATGAGGTACATGTTCGATGAAGAACTCGGCGAAGGTTGAAATGATGTTCAACGCAACTCCATGGTAAGGGATCAGGTCTTCTTGGCGAACCTCATATTGCCCTCTGATATGGTTTACGACGAGTTTTGAGTCGCCGTAGGCATCCAGATGATCCACCCCCAGCTGTTGTGCTAGCTGGAGTCCCATGATGAGAGTGTTGTACTCTGTAACATTGTTGGAGTACGGCTTCGAAAGGGAGTAGGCGCGCTGGATGACCAGCTGATCGGGAGAGACCAAAACTACCCCCACTCCTGCTATAATTTGGCCTTTGGGGCCTGTTCTTGAAGCGCCATCGAAAAACATCTGCCAGACGAAGTTTTCTTCGGTGACGTTAGATTCTTGGACCTCATCTCGGATGTCTTCATAGAGTCTGGAGGACTCCGGGATGGGGTGTGCAGCTAAAAAGTCGGCCAGCCTGACCCTTGACGGCTTTTTGGGAACGAACACCATGTTGTAGTGTTAGCAGGATCGCCCATGTAGCTAGCCGGGAGTTTAATGACCCTAGCTTCGTCATGAGAACTCTGAGTGGATTGACTCGGGAGATGACATGAATCGTCTGGCTCGAGACATAATGGCGAGTATTCTGGATGGCAAATACCAACGCCAAGCACTCCTTTTCAACGGGTTGTACCGGTATTCGGCCCCGATCAGTGTTCTACTGAGGTAGTAAATAGCATGCTCATAGCCTGTATCGCTGTTCTGAGCCAGCAGAGCGCCGAAGGAATGATCCTTGGCACGGACGTAGAGGAGAAATGGTTTGCCGCGACGGGCGCCACTAGGACTGGCGGACTCGTCAGGTAAGCTTTGATGTCGTCGAAAGCTTTTTGGCATTCCTCTGTCCAGACATAAGAGACTCCCTTCTTCATAAGCTGAGTGAAGGGTCGACATTTTCCGGAGAGGTTTGCTATGAACCTCCGAATATACGCCAGACGTCCCTACAGGCCTCGAAGTTCTCGAAGGTTCTTCGGAGGGCCCATGTCGAGGATGGCTTTGGTCTTCTAGGGATCGACATGAATGCCTTTCGCCGTGATAATGAAGCCCAAGAACTTTCCGCTAGAAACCCCTAAGAAGGATTTAGCGGGGTTCATCTTGAGTTGGTGCGCCCGCATGAGATCGAAGACTGTATTCAGATCTTATAGGTAATCTCCTTTGAGACGGCTTTTAACTGCAATGTTGTCAACATAGCATTCGACTGTCTTGCGAAGATGCTGACGGAAGATGGTACTCATAGCTCGTTGGTATGTAGCACCAGCGTTCTTCAAGCCGAAAGGCATCACTGTGTAGCAGGAAATGCCCTTTGGAGTCCTGAATGATGTATGTTTTGTGTCATCGGGGAACATCTTGATCTGGTTGTAGCCCGAATACCCGTCCATGAAAGACATGCGTTCGAAGCCATGTGTTGTCGATCATCACGTCGGTGATTGGAAGCGGGAATTTGTCCTTCGGGCAAGCGGAGTTGAGATCCCTGAAGTCGATGCAGACTCGAATCTTCTATTCTTCTTGGTGACAGGGACAATGTTGGCCACCCAATCCGGGTGTTGTTCTTCACGGATGAAGTCGCTAGTCAAGAGTTTGTCCACCTCCTGATCGATGGCGTTCATGATGTCCGGGCGAAAGCATCGCTATTGTTGTTTGATAGGCTTGGCATCGGGCAAGATGTTGAGCCTATGCATCGCTATCTGAGGATCAAGTCCCGGCATGTCTTCGTAGCTCCAGGCGAAGATATCAATATATTCTTTAGCCAGTTGGATTAAAGACTCCCGGTCTTCTCCTTTTAGGCTTTTGCAGATGAAGATGGGTTTGGAAGAAGATCCATCCCCAAGGTCGATCTGCTCGACTTCGTCTTCGGTAGGGGGTTCGGGTAGCTCAAAATGAGAACTCCTATTGTTCTCCTAAGCGTTGCACCCAGGGTTCTTCTTCGAAGAATTCCGGCACTTGATCTTCGCCTTCATCTTCTTGAGGTTGAGCGGATGTCATGTTGGCTGACAGCACTCTCTTGAAGACTGAGCCGATACTGGTATCGGAATCCCAAGTTGATGCTTCAGACGAATGAGAATGTTCTGCTTCTTCTGCCTCCGAACTCTCTGGAGTTGACGGCGGCGTGACATAGCCTATCCCCCGTCGAGTCCGATTGTAGTAGTCCTGCGGCTTTCCTTTAGGTGTTGGAAGCCGGAGAGGAAGACGTCGACCCTTGCCGTAGTTCAGGCCTTTGTTGTTTTTTAGATCGTAACCCATCTTTTGGATGAGGTACTTTGCCTTGTCCATGTACCGATAGACTTGTATTCTACCGGTATCTGGTTCTGGCTCGAGTGACGGGAGGTCTTGATGACACTCAACTTTGTCAAAAATAATGGATTCTTCGTCTCGACTCCACGGTGGGACTACAGAACAGACCCCTTGGAACGGGACTACTCGATTTACATGATTGACGGTCGTTATTGTGTTTGCAACGACCGTAGAGCGTTATCTAATGTATACATGGCATTCCAATGTAGAAGACTAGAATAATTAAAAGACACTCTATTATTGATGAAATACGAGTTTTATCCCGTGGGATTACATTGTCCAGAGAGGGTGCGTCTACATCAGCAGAGATGTATTCCTCTAGCTCTTCATCTGTGAGTACTGGGATTGGATTGGGAGAGTCCACCACAGCTTTGACTTCAGGGTCCGAGAGGGCTATGTGGGCCTTCTCTGGCAGCTTGGATTACGGCGGCTTGCCCTTAAGATGCACCTTCAGAGGTGCCTCAACTGCGCCTTCGGTGATGGGTGCCTTCCCTTGTAGTTTAGCCATGAGGGGAGCCGATGTTTGAGGCGGCTTTCCCTTGAGTCGTATCTTCAGGGGAGCTTCAGGAGCAGTTGGTACTTTTCCGGGTAGATTTATGTTCATAGGAGGCAACTTCTGAGGCGGTTTGCCTTTGAGTCGGATCTTCAAAGGAGCGCTGGGAGTCATCTCAGGCTCCATGTCCGGCTCTGCTGCCGTTTTTGCCTCGTCGTCAGCATCATTGGCTTCCTCCTCGTCAGGTGTTTTATACAAGTTGGAATCCGTAAAGTAGGCTTCACCCCTTTGAAAGGGTCAATGTCTGCGAACTCCATCCGGATGACGTCGTCGGTGGACACGTACTTCATACATTGGTAGAGTGTGGATGGCACCACCATGTACTCATGCAGCCATGGACGACCCAACAGGAGGTTGTAGTTGACGTCGGCGTCCATACGTAACAAGTCACCTCAGTCCTGAGGTTACCGATATGGCACTTTAGACGTATCTTGCCCAGTGGCTCGCTCTTGCTAGCGTTGAAGCCACTGATTGTTGTGTTGGACGGCGCCAGTCGGTATTTAGGATCCCCAGTATTGAGAGCAGCGTCTTCGGAATGATGCTGAGGGAAGACCCCGGATCGATCTGAATCCGTTTCACCTTGACAGAACCGATATACCCTGTATAATACAGCGGCCTATTATGTCGGTTGTGCTTGAGCAGCATGTCTTGTTGGATAAAGGTTATATTGGGGATAACCTCATTCGTACAATGACAGTGTGTACATACAGTTGGGAGATCTTTAGGCTGCTTGACCTGACTGATGAAGGACTCAGCATCCTTCAGGGCTTCACAGAGAGCTTCGCGAGTGTCTTTGGAAAGACGAAGGAGCTCAAACAGAGAAAGGCGGG